>WBMV01008568.1:1423277-1514514 GCA_013396655.1 Campylorhamphus procurvoides
CGGCCGTACCCGGGCAGCACACCCCGCCTGCCTAGGGCTGCCTCTTTTCATTCCAGGGTTTTACACGGCTGGTTTGGACAGCCCGGCCACTCGGGTTAGGGAGGGTATGAATGCCCTAACACCAGCTACAAGGTTGTTTTAATATTGATGTTCTTTCTGAAGAACTACACAAATTGAAGTTTTACATAGTTAGTTGTTAAAAAACAAATAAGTTACAGTATAGCAACACACAATATCCAAATAACTGTTAATGCCACATTACAGCTATATGATACAAGGACTTTAGCATTGAATTTTAATTTTGTGACCCCACAGTAGATGGATAAGCCATAAAACAACATGCCTTTTTTTTTTTAATACGAAACACGTTGCCATGCGCCCACCAAAGCCACTGTATCAGCCCCTTTTCTCAGCTGGGCAGGAGAGAGAAAACGTAACAAAAGGCTCAAGGGCCAAGGATGAGCACGGGAGATCACAATTACTGTCACAGACAAAATATACTTGGGGAAATTAATTTATTAAAAATCAAATCAGAGTAGAATAATGATAAATAAAACCAAATTTTAAAACACTTTTCCTGCATTCCTTCGTTCTTCCAGAACTTAACTTTACTCCCTATTCTCTACCTCCTTCCCCCAGCAGCACAGGGCAATGGGAAGGGGGGTTATGGTCATCACCTATTGTCTTTGACATTCTTTCCTGCTTTTGGGGGGAGGGCTACCTCCCCTGCTCCCAGGAGAAACAGTCTTCCACAAACTGTTCCAACCTAAGTCCTTACCACGGTCTGCAGTTCTTCACAAACTATCCCAGCATGGGTCCCTTTCACAGGATGCAGTTCTTCAGGAACAGGTTGCTGCTGTGCAGCCCCCTGCCATGGGATCACAAGTCCTGCCAGCAAACCTGCTCCAGCATGGGCTTCTCTCTCCATGGGATGACAGGGCCTGCCAGGAGCCTGCTCCAGCATGGGCTTCCCACAGGTTTACAGCCTCCAGGCACCCATGTGCTCCAGTGTGGAGTCTTCTAGTGGCTGCAGGTGGATCTCTGCTCCATCATAGACCTCCATGGACTATAGGGGCACAGCTGCCTTACCATGGACTTCACCCCGGACTGCAGGGAAATCTCTGCTCCAGCGCTTGTAGCACCTCCTCCTCCTCCCTCTTCACTGACCATGGTGTCTGCAGAGCTCTTGCTCTCACATGCTCTCACATTCTCTCACTCGTCTGGCTGCAACTTGCTTTTGGACATAACTTTTCTTGCCTTCTTAAACCTGTCATCCCAGAGGTGCTACCAGTGCTGCTGATGGGCTCAGCCTTGGCCAGTGGTGGGTTTGTTTTGGAGCCATCTGGCATTTGCTCTGTTGACCATGGGGGAATCTTTTGACAGCTTTTCACACAAATTACCGCTGTAGCTCCTCCACTGCCAAAACCTGGCCGCACAAACCCAATACAAGTATCTACTGGTCTTACTACTGAAAGGGATCAGTTGCAGAGGGAGGAAGAACTGTGTGGAGAAAAGCCTACAGGGTGAGGATAATAGTAAGCAATCTTTTGCACAATGTCCCGGCTTCACTTCAGCTGATTTAGTGGGTAGTAACATTATAGAAAGACCAGCCTACAGATAAAGGATCTTTTACAAGTAATGCCACTGGTTAAAATAAACTCCCGGCTTTGTAGTTAACAGCTGTGTTAATCTCTTTCTGCATCACTACTCCTGATATAAACCAAACATGATACAGAGATAGCCTAGACTAATTATTGCTAATGATCTGAGCTCTACTTGTAATATATTGCTGTTACAGTGAGATGGAACTAGTAACAGATTACTTTAATTACTTAATTTTAACCTTTAAGAGACACATTTTACTCTCTTAACATTTCAAATATGTTTTACTACTTTATTATTGGAGCAAGAAAAATATTTTTGCAGTATAGAAATAGGAATTGAGTTTATTTCCTAAGGGATTTGCTTCAGAAAGAAATACTGTGTTCAAAAAGTTTCCTTTGTGTATAACAATAGGAGCTCATTGCTTCAAATTCAACACTACATTCTATGTAGGAAAACTGCCTGTTTTTTTCTAATAGAAAAATTCTATAACCTTAATTAGTTACTTAGAAGAGCATGATCAACACTTTACAGCACCTTGTAAGTAAAAATGAACATGACATACATGAAATTGCAGGCTTTAAGCAGGTAATAGACATATTGTATGCTCATTTTTCTAGCACTCCATTCTCTATTGCCATCAAAAATACATAATGATGCATAAAGTTCTGACCATCTATTGCTTTTTCACAAATGATGAAAAAGCAGGGAGGCTTCAGACACAGAGCCAAAACATGGAAGTGATGAATAAAGTGAATTTTTCAGAGAACAGCTTTGAATCACATGTAGTATCAGAGGCATTCTGACTTTTCAGTTCATGAAGTCACTACTTTGCATGGTGTAAACCAAGATATTTTTCCACATGACTTCTTCATTGTTCCAGCATTGCAGGAAAGCCCCTTTAACTAGCAATTTCCGGATTATCCTGCCTGTACTTTTATCATGAATGGGTAACTCTCCACTAGGCTGAGGAGCATATGCATGCACACCACTTTTCTGCCTGGAGGGTGGCCGATTCTGCTTCCTCTGGCTCACTTCCAGCTTTCTGTTTATGTTTAGTCAATGCAAAGACCTGTTGCCGGACAGAGCTTCCAGAATAGAAATACAGTGAATATTTGCATCAACCTTCACCCTCTTGGCTGATATACTCAACTGCAATCACATATTTGGGCCACAATGAAAAATAAAACCAGCAAAAACCTGCCCCAGAAGGGACAATGTCAATAAGCACAAATTAGGTTTATTCCTGTTCCACTATGGGCAGGCCACATACAACCTAATGGGTTTCCTTTAAAGAAAAAGAAACTTTCCTTTGTACTTATAGAACAAGGGCTGCAACATTCAGCTGTAGGATATTAGTCATTTCCTCACATAAAATTCAACAAGAGAGTAAAAAGAACAGCAAAAGATGTGGTCAACATCCATTCCTGTCATGAGTGTTGACCAGGGCTTAAAGGGAGAAACAGAAGCGCACTGCTGTGCCGTGAGGCAATCACTCTACATCTTATTGATGTATCTTTATCAGAGTTCATCACATGTTCGTGGATGCCTTTCTCTCTTTGCCCCTTTTATTAGAATTGATAGTTGGAGCAAACCATGTAATATAGAGCTGATGAGTTAAAAAAAGGAGGTAGGGCAAAATGGAGAAAGTGCAGAAAAACACAAAGCTGGGTTACAAACTGGAGTTATAAAATGAAAAAAGCAGAAGAAAAAAAATTATTTGTGTATAAAAATGTGATGAGGTTCAGAAGACGATGCAGGCTGCAGAGGGGCATATTGACAACATCCTAGCTGTCTCTTTTTAGATGATATGTTGTCTTTAATGTAAATGCAGAGAAAGGAAATGCAGCAAGAACTAACTATGGAAAACAAGGAAAGTCTAATAAATACAACTTCTAGGCAGGGAATGAGGCAGGAAATGGGTGTGATGGAGAATTAGAATAGGAAATGTGACAGATAAGAGAATTGAGACCTTGTTTGCAGTATGAATTGTTTAGAAGTAGGAGGGGTTGCCTTCATAACCTTGAATTTTCATGTCTTGTATTTGTCATATGCTGTATCAGTCAGTTTTCTCCAGCAAGTAACCACAGTTCAGTACTGCAGCAGACACCATTAGAAAAGGATATCCATTTAGGTTAGTTCAAAGTTTATTTTACTCAACATAAGATTCCATCAAATTAGTGTTTTATATTTTGCTTATGGACTGCTCATCATAACTATGGCTGATGTATGGAGGGGGAAAAAAAGAGATATTCATCTGGTCTGAAGAAAGACAATTGGGTCTAGGAGAAATAACTCAGAAGAATTCATTATAGTACAAAGTTACCTACATATTTCAGCTGAGATTAGTGTCTTCCTTAGTAACACGTTATTTGCATAGTTGACCTGCAGGTTAGACCTGCTCAGACAGTAGCAAGTTTGTGCACTTTACATTACCAAAACACTTTCTAAGTTTTACAGTTATGAGTCAGTGTTCATGTACTCACTTTACCTTTTTCCTCATCCCTGACACATTTCAAGTTTGTATATACTGTTGCCTGACTCACACAATGTGGAGAGCCATAATAGTCCACATTGCATGCAACAATTGCAGATTTCACAGGCACACAAGCACACAGAGGTCTCCATATATTTGTGAGACTGGAGTGCAGCCCCTAGTATGGTGTCTGTATTGGTTAAACACTGTAAATACTCCTGAATTGATATGCATTTGAAGCTTGCTAAAAGAGTTGTTTATTAAGGGTATAATTTCTACTGACACCTTTGGGAGTTCTAAGTCCAGATAAGGGCTGAAAGATCAGCCTGTAGTCTGCATTTTCTTCCCGTGTATCTTACCAACAGCTGAAACTTTGCAAGGACTTTTGTTTTCAGCTGCAGACATAAATGTATGTGCATAGGTCATTTGATAAGGCACATACGGATTAAACCTTGAAAATATTTCCAAGCTGCATGAAAATAAGACCAACAGAATTTTGGTAAGAGATTTGCCTTAACTGGAAAGGCTTAAAATAAATGATCAGATGATTAAAAAAAGCAAGGATTGCCTGCTATTTGTTGTAACCCCTATTTCTGTAGCGCCCTTGTAGCCAGAGAAGCAGCTGTTCATTGCTGACATTCTCCCTGCCAGGCATTCCAACTCTGTGAGGTAATGGGCTACAAGCATACGGGCCTTCGCTTTAATTCTTTCAGCGTATCCTTCCGCATGGATAGCGAGAGGGGAACGCCTCCAGGAAAAGAAATTAAATGCACACACACAGAGGCACCCAGGGACGGGCGATTTGAAAATATTCCTGAGAAGGCGATTTGCGCTCATGCGGCACAGCGTCACATGAAAGGGGCCGCCTGGAGAGCTGGCTGGCACAGGTTTATTTTGTTGTAACATTTTCTTCCACCCCCCAGCTCTTTACCCAGTGGAATGATATCCAGAGCAAGTTTTTTGAGACAGGAAGTGAGGAATGTTTTCACTATGAGTGATCTGAGAAGAAGGTGGGTTAGCCGAGATAGCAGCTGTTTCGGACAAGAGGAACACAGTAAGGCAGTTCCCGAGGAATACAGATGAGATGGCTCCGGGAGGAAAAGTCTGGGAGAGCTGTGGGTTTTTCTCAGCTCCACGTATGTGAAAGGAGATTTGGCGTCTTTGGATCGCTGTGCAAGGTAAGGGGAAAACAGCGGCCACAGGAAAAACATAGCGGGTAATCTTCTCTGCTGTGTAGTGTAAGGCTGAGGAGTTTCAAGCACTTACTTTTTGAGAAGTAAAGGCTGTGGGACTGTGATTCTGAAGTTAGGGGTAGTTTGAGTTACGCACTTAGTGCTGCTCTCTCGGTCCAAGAGTCATGTCAAAGATTAACTGGTAAAACAGGGGGAGGGTGATTATTCTTTTGGCTCCCCAAATATTTCTGAAATTAATATATGTATTTCAAGATTTGAAGTAATAAGGACCCTTTTTCACTGTCATATGTTGTAGTTTTATTTTGATTAGTGTCATTCATGCAGGTTGTTTAAAAAAATCTTTGTAAAGTAAAATGCTAATAATTGAGGGGGGAACGAGAGGTGTAGGCAAAGAGGAAGGTTATCACAGTGCTCAGTAATCATACATCCATCGTGGCCACATTCCTGAAATTCTAATATAAAAGTTTTGAAACTACAGGATTCTGTTGAAATATAAATATACAAAGTTTGGCCACTAACAACATTTTTAGCTGTTGCGTGAAAATTCCAGACTTGGTAAATAAAGGCCTGTTACTGTAAAGGTCATCAGCTGGATTTGTAACTCCTGGTGGTATGTAGCTAATTTTTGCTAAAGTAGTTTTAAAACAGTTCCGATGTGTTTGAAATTAAAGTAGTGCATATGAGAGCACCTAGGATTGCAGAATGTGCAGTTGCTGAATAAAACCAGCACAGCTGTTTGCAAGAACTGCACGTGGCTAGTAGTGGAAGATACTGAATGATTACTTGAAGATACTGAATGTTATTTATCAGACTTGCCTTTATTCTACAGTATTTATTATATGTCAGGAATATTTTTTTTTAGTTGGTCCTTTGTGACATGGTCTGGAAGTTAATTACTTAAGTTTTTCCTTGTTATTAATGTGTTTCAGAAGTAATGAAGGTTATGTCAGACATGTACTGAGTTGAACTGAAATAATTTAGGGTAAATGCTCAGAGGAGCAACAAATGCAAACAGTGCATTTTAACCTGAAGAGTCATCCTGGCTGGCATGTTCTAAAAATTGTTCTAAACTTTATGCTTCTTATACCTGTCTGCGTAGAGAAAAAACTGGAGGTCTGAGACTTCCACATGTCAGCATTAGATGGTTTGAAAATTTCACCTGTCTGGTCAGCCTTTGTTTAATGATTTTTTTTTTTCTTTCCATACTCTTAGAATACTTTTTTAAGGGCCTGATACAGGCACAAAAATTTGAAAGTCTTTCATATTCAGTGGTACGACATAAAACTTGAAATTACAACAGTACTGCACTTCTGACTACAGCTTTCAAAGAGAGGAGTAAGTTGGTTTCCCTCATTGCTGGAACATCAAAGAAAGTGTGTAACTGTGCAAAGAATGTATTGGAAAATGGGAGATGGAAGCTTGGGGGCTTGAGCTGAGGTCAGTCAGCCAAAAGTTACTCTGACAGGAATAAACCCAGTGTGAGATTCTGCTGGCAGTGGATGGAGGACTAAAAGCTTCTGTCTGTAGGAGCATTCCCTGCATTCTGCTCAAGCAGAGCTGGATTTGGAGGATCAAAGTGCAGAGCAAGTAAGAAAGCGAGGATTCCCTATGTATCCCTGTATTTTTCAGGGAAACCTGTTACCTATTGTGATTTATTCTACAGCTGCACCTGAAGATAAATTAGTTGTCATTTGGGTCAGGGTTGTTTTGTTATTCAACTAAGATTTTAGGTGGTATCCTTTGAGGACAGGGGTGTGTAGGATAGTAGCACTGTTTCCAGACTATTAGAAACATGGTCATGAAATATGCTTCTGGTCATTCTTTGGAGTAGGGTTGCAAAGATATCATTGAGAAAAAATGCCACACTGCCTTCTCTTCCCGTTTTAGGCCCTGAGTGTCTTTCTGCCTCCCTTTCTTCTTTACTGTGCTGCTTGGAAGGGAGGAAGGAAGCTGATATAAGGTTTTCAGCCTAAAGAGTTTGAGGTTGTGTTGGATAACATTTAGTTATTAGGTAGGTGTAGAAATGTCCAAACAGTATGTGGTATCTCTTTGTTTATAGATAGACCTTTGAGTTTAAAAACAGGTGTGCTAGGAAGAGTACTTCTACCAGTTCCCCCATTACAAAGAAATGGGTTTCTTCATGTTACTCCTGTCTGCTCATCTTGAGAGTCCTCAGAAATTTAATTACACCTTTTAATAGATGCTACTAATACATACCAGCCCGAAAAAGAAATAAAAGAATGTAGCGGGCCATTTTCTTTCCCCTTTCAGGTGGGGTGGTGCTGCCACTAAAGGTCCAAGGGCAGAGGTGAGGGAAAGCAGCGTGGCTTTATCCTGGGTGGCAGTGCCTGGCCCACAGACACAGCCCACGTTGGTCCTGCGGCCCTGCTCTGCCTCACACGGCCCCACGATGGAGCAGCCTGGTCTAGTGAATGGAATCCCTGCCTACAGCAGGGAGGTTGGAATCAGGTGATCTTTAAGGCCCCTTCCAACCCAAACCTTCTATGACAGATTTCTTAGACTAAAGTGTGTGCGGTAAGGAAATACCTGAAGAAGGAGAAGGCATAGCTTGAGATGGAGCTGGCAGAAGAGGAGGTGTGAAGGTGTTTGCAAAAGGTGGGGAAATGGGTGGCTACCTGTAGGCTGGGAATGAGTATGTTTTTCAAGGAAAAATCAGAAAATAAATGGCTCTCAGAATTCACATGCTCTCTTGGTGAGGCAAAGCATAACCTGAAGCATCATACAGCAGTTTAACATGAGGAATAATGGTACAGTTAGCCGTAATTCAGGGAGAATTAGAGGAATCACATTTTAATTGTCTCCTAGGAAATGGCTAATGTGAGCTTTAATGCCTCCCTGCCTTTCTTTTTTTCTACTTAATCTTTCATGGGGCTTGGGTCTGCATTTAGTCCAACAACAGATAGTGGCTGAGGCTGCACAGTGCTCTGAAAAACAAGCCAGATTGCTGGATTTGCCCTTAAAGAAAGTGGCTTTGTTCAGTATTAGAAATACCAGGCAACTTCGACTTCATAGATGTATTTTATTTAAATACCAATTCAGTTTATAAATACTTATTTTAAGATGTTGCAGCCACATTTGACTAAGACTCATTATTCACTTGCGAGTTAAAAAAAAGAATCAACTTGCCAAAACCCAGTGGTGTCTGTGGAAAAACCAGAAACTCTGGTACTTATTTCATTATTTGAATACATAACAGCTCTGCATTTTGGAAAAGTAGACTGATTATTTAGATTTAGAAGAAATATACATGTTGTTTTTCCCATGTTACCATTCCTCTTTCAGTCAAAGTATTTCTGATTCTTGTATTTATTCTCTTTCTCTTTTGCTCCTTACTAGGATTCCTGTGGATGTCTCTTCTGCTTGTTTCTTGGCAGAAAACTTGCTTGTCTTTAATGGATACTGCTGCTGCTGGTTGATCTCTGGAGACTTTACAGCTCCTTACCTGTTGAGAGGAGATAACTTCTGGTCTCCTCTCAAGGTCCCAGTGGTAGTAGCTCTTTAACAGTAACCATCTTTGGGGGAAAAAGAAGATGCCTCTGCCTTTTGGGTTAAAATTGAAACGAACTCGGCGTTACACAGTATCCAGCAAGAGCTGCTTGGTGGCTCGTATCCAGCTGCTCAACAATGAGTTTGTGGAGTTCACGCTGTCGGTGGAAAGCACGGGCCAGGAAAGTCTGGAAGCAGTGGCTCAAAGGCTTGAATTGCGGGAGGTAAGCGAACAAACAAGCGAAGGGTAATTTTTATCTCTGATGGTAGATAACCTGTGTGGTAAATCCTTGCCATGGAGGGCAAGGAGCTTTTTTACTGGAGCAGATATCCGGTGTTCCCACTGTTTCTTCATCTTCTGGTCTTTGTGGAGATTTGGGTTGCTCCAAAGCAGTTGCAAACTTACATTAACACTCAGGGAATGTCCAAGGAGAGGACATGTGAGAAGTGTCAGTGAATCAGGCATAAAAGTGATAAACAAAGCGACTGTTTCTAAACCTGAAAATGCTGAAAATTCTGTTTAAAAAAACTCCGCAAAACTAGGAAAGAATTTCTGCCTAAGCCACATGGTTAAGAATTACTGCAAGACTTGAGTCAACTTTTAGGTGGGGATATGAGAGAGTGTTGTGTGCATGTATTTTTTTTTCTGATGGATCAGTGCTGTGAAAAGAACCTAAAACACAAGATATTATAAGTGTACCAGTGAAGAACTATTGGTCTTGCTTGTTTAAATACCACAAATATATTTGCAGACACTGTCTTAGAGTACACATATACATTGAGTGTTGGCCTCATGAGGAAACCTGGTTTGCACTAGTTGAATCCGCATATGTCTGTTCAAACTGACATTTTCCCCAAAAATTCCTTACTTGATACTTTGAGGGATCCTTTTGCAACCAAAATTTACTCTTCAGCACATTTAGTGACTACTCATGTATCTCCTGTCTTGAGTGACTTCCTTCTGAAATGCTGAGCTGTGGAGTGTTTATAGAAATTGACACAGATTACCAACATATGAACCAATGTCATTGTGTTATAATGTTGTTGAGCACCGGTGGTTTGATGGCAGTATTTGAGTGCTCTCAGTCCTGGCTGAACTGACATTTCCTTCTAGAGTCTCAAAAGGTTTAATTTATTTTGTAGTCCTTGAACTGACACCATGTGCACTTCTGGGGGGCAGGAGAGAGAAAAATAACTGAAGTTTAGTATTGCAGACATTGTTCTGAAACATATGCTTTTGTTCTGTTACGTGGTTCACCATAGAATGATGTTTGGACTATGAGATTCAAATACAGGATGAAAACCCTTGACTCAGATAACCAAAATATGAGTAATTGCGAAAATAACTGACTAATAGAAAATGTTTGCATTTACAACTATGATCTTTTAAAATGTTATCTTTTTATTGTCAAGCAATGGCAACTGGTTGTAACTTTGCTCAAATATTGAGCAGGTATATTTAATACTAAATTCTGCAAACATTTATTGCTTTACAGAGCATGCATTATTGTAGGATCCTCAGGAGGAAATTCTATGTATATAGTCAGTTATTTTCAGAAATACTTTTTCTATCTGGAGAAGAGTAAATAAATGAAACAGATGTGAATCCATTAATCTCCGTGTGTTTGTTTATTGTGGTTGTTTTCAGTTGCAATATGCATTCTTGTAGAGTCTCCAAATATTTTTAGTGTACAGTTATTTTGGAAAATGCAATTCTCTGCAACAGTGTGACTATTTTTTTTGTCTTTCTCCTCTCAGATGGAGAATCTAGCTACTCTTGTTTACTTAGAACACGTCATATATCATGTATTTAGAATTCAGTTATGGTTGTGTGGAGCAATTTTGTTGGTTTTATCTGTCCACTTTCAGATGTAGCTTCAAATTCAGAAAATATAGAATTTTACTATATTTCATTTGCAAAATGCAAAGGCTTTGTCATCCTGAATGATGACTGCTGACTTTTATTGAACTAGTCACAGAGCACTGGAGTTGCAGTTCGTTTCAGCTACTCTTCATTATCTCTTTCTTTGCAGCCACTCCTAAAAATCAGTTTAAAAAAAAAAAAAGGATAGCAAAAGATGCAATTCTCTCAATTAGGAGTCATATATCAGACTAAGGGAGTTGACAGTACACTATTGAACTCTCAGCAGATTCCTTCAGTCATGCATTCTTGCATGGATTATTTTGGCAGGAAAATGTGTTGTAATAAAAGGGAATGGAAAATAGGGATATAAATTACTTTCCAGAGCTTGCATTCAAAAAATGTTGTTCTGCCTTTAAATAGTCAGGTTCGCCAAGCAGATACTGGATCATTCCTGACTGCTTGCTCAGTAGAAAGTTTTCAGAATGAAAAATCTGTTCGGCACTTTTCTTAAATCTGCAAAAACAACGTTAGTCCTTGATAGTGTAAAATACAAGTATTTTCCGTAAGATGCTGCATATTTTTAGTGCACCAGCACCGTTAAAGCATTAGTGTGAATTCAAAGTGTTAAACATGAAAGTATGACTGTTTATTTGAATGCTGAGACTCGGTGCTGTTCTGAAATGCAGGGTCAGTCTCGGGTTACTGTATATGGCCTACGCAGTTAGGACAGGCGGTTCCTGTGCATCTTCAAAACACTTACTGCATCAGGCATGAGTGGAATCTCTACATTTTTTTACACATTCAGTGGTAACATTTGTAAATACCTTTCTCTCTGGTGTAATCTGGAATTACTGAATTTGGACAGTGAACTGAACAGCTTATTTTTAATGGTGTGCCGTCTTTTGAGATATTTGTTGCAGCAGATCTTTATGGAAATCAGTAGTATTGAAATTATGCTTTTTGTGGCTAAACACTATTTTTCTTTTGATTTTCCAGTTGGTACTTCTCAATTACCAAGTTGTATGCTAGTATGGGTGCATAGTTAGGGTTTAGGAAGTCTTAAGTATGTTGATAATTTTAATTTTTAACTGAATGGTAAACTTTAGAGAAAAGTGAAATGGGTGCATTAAACTAAGAAGAATATCTTTTGGTATTCCCAGAATGTGACTCAATCAGCAATGGGTATGTAATCCAATTCTCTTAAACTGAGGAACTGGGGAAAGAAGCCAAAGGGAACAGCGAACATCAGTTACTTACCCTTTGAAGCACAGGCTGTCTTTTATCCTGTGAAAGAGTTAAAACCAAACTGGATTTATGCAAAAAGCTGTCACAGAAAACCATTCTGGAATTACAAGTTTTGAAAAACTGCTGAGAGCTCTGATTGTTAAGTACCTCGCAAAGTATTTGCAGCACTGCTTGTCTTGCATCTAGGGCATAAGTGTACAAATGAAAGCATTGTAAACAGAGATCTTTAAAAAAATTATAGCTAAATATCTATAGAGTGTTTGGCAGGAAGTGGTATAGCAGGTTTCTCTCTTGTTGGATTTTCTTTCTCTTCTGTTTTCTAATAACACTTCTAATCAAGAAAGAAGGGCTAAATTCTGCTACTGTGTACAAGCAGAGCCTACTTAACTGCAGATACATGGTAGAATACAAGTACAAGAACCAATGGCAGGGAATTTCTGGGGAGAGTATGTGTTGTGCATATGCAAGTTCCTGTGTTTGTTTTGGACATGAATGGGAAAAGGAGCTAAGGTTATCCGCATCCTGAATAACTTTGAAGTTCTGAAACAGCTTTAAAGATACTTGAACTATAATGTAAAACTTTGCTCTGAATTCTGAAATATCTGCTCTTTTTTTGAGAAAACACACCAAAAAAGTGCCTTTAATTCATTGTGATGGTTTCTTTAATGTGTTTTTCATATGAAAAGGGTGTATTTAAAATAAGACCAAGTGCAACTATAAGTATTCTTACATCTGTATGTATCGATAACAATATTGAATGGCAAGTAAAAGTTGGGCCAAGTCATTACAGAGGGATCACACAGAGCATAATTGTGTTTATGCCTTGTATCAAAATCTGACAAAATTGCAGGTGATGCTTGGAGAAATAAGAGTTCAAGCAGTGCTCATAGTTCAACTGCTGTACTTGCCTCCCTGAACGAAATTTTCCTTAAAATTAGGAAAGGAGAAAATGTCATGGAGGAATGTATATAAAAATGCAGACCTTCAGTGTGTAATCTGATTAGTTTAAAAGTTGTTACTTTATTGAAAGGAAAACTTGACTGCATCTGAAATATATCTTAATTAGAAGTGTGCTATAATTATAATTTAGGAACCAAGATAAACTGAAGGACACGGCACTCAGGCAAAAATCATTAACTGTCTCAGTTCTTCCTTTCTCTAAGCAAGAAAAGATATACCTTTGGATAAAGGATTTGCACTCAGTCTTGTTACACTGAGCAGCACAAAATTAAAGTTTTTCCATGAAAGCACTAGTGGCAACTAGAAAGCCTTGCCCCTGATTTCATTAGCTTTTTTATAAAGTTAGGTCAAAATTTGAATATATCACTTAATTGTATTTTTTTTTCACTGTCATATCTGTGAATTGTTGTACAGTTTTATAGTAATTTTGACAGAAGAGATTTTCTTTACTTCTGAAGCAAAGGCGTTAGTTTATTGTCTAGTATTTTTATACTGCTTTGAAATTTGTCTTTTGCCTTTTGTAAAGCAATCAAAATTGAAGCCTCTGATGAATGGGAACATGATACTCCTTCTAATTTCAGTGCTTCGTAAGGTGTAAGTCAAAAGCAGTTCTGTGAGTCCATCCTTCTCAGCGCCTTAGACAGTGGTGGGAAAAAGTAACATTTAAAAAAAAAAGAAATCTGTATTTCTGAGTCATGTTGATAACTGATCTCCCTCTGCAAGGGGTTAGAATGTGTCTTGGATATAATGTCTTCTGTGCACTATGAAGGTCTGACTCTTTAGCTTGTAAATTAGTCAGTTTACCTTTGCCAAATGTCCTGATGAGTAGGACCTACCTTGCCTCTTAGAAGATTGTTTTTTCAAGATATCTGACAGGTGTAAAACACGATATATTGTGATTTGTGCAATGTTTTTGAATATACTAGAATATGCCAGATTAGCTTTCAAGATATTGATTTTGTTTGTTTATTTCTTATCCCTGCTGTTTTGCTTTAAGCTATAGTTGGCAATTGCTTTGTTTAAATAGCATTTGCGGAACCCATATTAGAGTAGTTAGGAGAAAAGAAGTGTGTGTGTGGGTGTTGGAAAAAAGGTTTCCATTAGGAAAAAATAAGATTTAAAACTGACTTCTCTCTTTATTCATAAAGCTGTCCTGCTAAATATCCTATCCTGCAGCTACAGTTGAAGAGTTTGTCAGCGCTGAAACAACAAAACAGTATAAGCAAAGAACCCTGAAGTGAATAGCTTCAAGATGAGAAAAAGGGAGGAATTTTTGTCAGTAGTCCTCCTATTTCTGAAAGAAGAATTGGTCATGGTAGTATGTGGAGAAGTGCAACTTTCCACTTAGTGGCTAATACATACCAACTCACGGGAGCTTTTTCTCCACCACTTCCAGAACATCTTGGATCTTGTACACTGGTCCTTCCAGGCTGTTTCAAATCCTTTCTTTGCTAGAGACTGGGAAGTTTTGTGGAGGAGTTTGTCTGCTGTGATGAAAATGGAGTTTCTGGAGAATTTTCGATGCCAATTGTCTCCTTCCATGGCTCTTAATATTGGGGGTAAAGCTTTCACCTGATATCTGGCGATTGTGCATAGTACAAGATTATTGACCTAGTTCTCCTGCATGTGGTTTATTTGAATTGTGGTATCCTGATAGCAGGAGCTGTTCTGTATCCAAGTGTATAATGAAGCTAGACGTGGTGGAGCCCTGGGGCTAACTGGGATTTTATGAGTTCGACTGCAGTGCTTATCCTTCAGTAATAAGGTGTTTTCAGCTCTCTGATCAAGGCAGTCTTATGACTTGTTTTATTTATATGTACCAGCGTAAAAGAGGAAAAGCCTGAAAAGATATTTTGATTGCATTCTTCCGTAAACCCTATTATTATTTTTTCTTTTTCCTTTTCTTGCCTCACATCTTATGATGGTGATTCCTCAGGTCACTGTACCCTTGAGGCAGGTAGGTGAATGCATTAATTAGAAGGCACTGTATTAACCATTAGAAAGCAATTATCTTTTCCAGTCTATTTGTAACCTATGAGATATTTTGTAAAATTTATAATATACAATACGGAAATTAACTGGGAAATATATTATTAAATATGTAAGTTCAAAGGAAACTGAGCACTCCATGCCTCAGGGGACTTCTGAGGGTCGCATGGTCTCACCCTCTGCTCAGGAGGGCTGGCTTGGATCAGGTGGTTCAAGGGTTGCCTGAGTGAGTTTACGTGCCTCTGTGGGGAGAGATTTGACACCTCTTTGGGCTATCTGTTCCAGTGTTTGGCTAGTCTTGTTGTGAAATTTTTTTCCTGATCTAATTGGAATTTCCCACGTTGCAGCTTGTCCCCCGTGCTTCTCATAGTTGCAGTGATTACTTCCAAGAAGGTTCTGGCTCTATCTTCTCTATGCCCTGCTCTTAGGCAACTGAAATCCTCAGTAAGATTTTACTTTAGTCTCCTCTTAAGAGTGATCAGCCCCACCTCTCTGACTCTCACTATATACATCATGCCAAAAGATTTAATAGAGTCACCTACAATAATGTAGTTTTGTGGCACCCACACCTGATCAAACTCCTCTGCTTAGCTTAGGAAGTCACTCCTCTCACACCAACTTGTGAGCTGCAATACTGTGTTGGGCTTTTGGTACTTTTGTGTTCTTTATAGCTCTGGAACTTTTATGCAAAAATGCTTACTATTCCTGTTGTTAGTGCCAGAAAGCAAATAGGTAGAAAGTAACTGTGCAGAAATTATATGTTCTTTTAATTTCCATATGATTTTCTTTAGAGGGGTTGGGTCATGAATAAGTCACTAAAATAAACGAACCTCAAAGTAGTGTTAATCTTAACAGCTTAACATACTTTAAGAATTATGTCATGCCATTCTTTTTAGCGTTGGATGTTGTCCTGAGCTGCTAATAATAAAATGTTTTAGCAGTGAATAAAAGTGGATTCTATTTTAATCAGTGCGAATATTCCAGGGTGCATAAGCTCCTCTGAAAACTCACAGGATCAAATTCTGCCCTTGAAGTAAAGTGAAAGGTTTGCATAGAAGTCAGAAGACCAGCTTTGGTCCATAGTATTTTGCTTGGCTTGTTTAAAGATATGCTGGATTCCAGAGAGTATTTTAAAACATGGAAACATTTTTCTTAAGTCTGTTGTGCCAGTTACTACTCAGTTCTGTGTGTAGGCAAGAAAAAGCTGTAAGTGTTTCAAAGAAATGGATCTGTTTAAGTGATCATCATTCCTTAAAAATAGTCTGCACTTTCAGTTCCTGTTCAGGGTGTAGAACCAGGAGTATCTTACATCAGAGAGTTTGAAACAATGGTGATGTTAACAGAAGTTTGTGCTTTGTTTCTCCTCACCTTTGTTATACATCTGTGCTTCTATGAGGTTTAAGTACACCAAGACTGCAAATGAGTTTTTCAAACAATTGTTTTACATTTTTTTGCATATTTTTAGTTGGTTTCCAAATGTGGTTGTGTGATATCCTTTAGAGAAGTCTTTCAACTGTAGCTGTTGCCCTTTGCTTTCAGTCTCTGCCGTGGCCATTGGTCTCGCAGAGAAAGTTGTGGTTCCACATCTTGGATTGCGCTCAGCCCGAGGCTGATGTGGTTAACCTGTCAGATAAGTGGGCTGGGCCAGCACAGAAGGCTTGCTTTCTTGAACTCTTCTTAGCTAGTGAGATCAAGTGGTTCCTGGCATATAGTTCAGCTTTAACTGTTGTTTCATTTTTTGCTCCACTAGTTTACTTACTGTCTTGCATTATACATGCATTGCATTGATAATCCTCAAAAGCTACAGAAAGTCAGCATGAGTCTGACTTGGACTCCTGTGACTGTGTGGTGTTAATAGTCCTGAAATGAAAGAGAAATACAGCTTTTTAGATGCATTCCTTTCCTTACTCAGACTGCAGGAAGGATTGAGGAGCAATTTGGTACATTTTATCCCTTTCGGCATGTGATATTGCAGTGAACATAATATTTCATTTGTAATGAAGTTTCTGTGGTGTTGCTGTTTGGTTTTTCCCCCTAACATCTTATGGGATCTTAAGATAGTGTCTTCACAATATCCTTGTGGGGTGGTGGACGTTACCCCCCACACTATACCTAATGGTTAGGCAACTGAAGATTAGAAATGAAAGCAAATGTTGTTTAAGATACCAGAAAACTTTCTATGCCTGGACTGAGAAATTTAGAAGACAGTGTTTATAGGATTTCTGTTCAGAGCTATATTCCTTTTGTCCTCTTGAAACTCAAAGTATTTATGAGCGCCTAAACTTTACACTTGGCTTTCAGAACTCAGAAGTGAAAAGCACACAGCATTCACCTGTGAAAAATTTGGGTTGTAGGATCTGCTTTACAAGAGAACTCTGTTTCTGATGTGGGAATATTCTGGTTCTCCATGGTGATTTTTAAACTTTCCCAGCCATGAAACTATTTTGTGTATATCAGTATTCTGCGCTTTCTCCTAATATCTTCCTCTATACTGAAAGAGCTTCTTTTTTCTTATATGAGCAGTTGTAAATCAGTTTATTTTCTGCATTACAGCCTATCAGAGAGGACTAGAGTTGTTTTAGAATTTAAAGAAGGAATCTTAAGGCGAAATGGACATACTTCATCCTAACTTATTTATTTTTTATCTTGTAAATACTAATTTTGCAATTGCATGGTAACAATAATTTTAACTTAGAGGATTTATTTTTTTTTGAACATTGGAGTAAAAAATCCCAACCACCAAAACCCATCAACAATCACATAGAACTATGTTGATGCTAATTTAGAGAGAAGCAAAGAAGTACATTTTGCCAGTATGCCATGTCAAAGGAACATTATGTCTTGGAATTGGCTCTAATTTCCTACTTTTGCTAATATCCCAGAGAAACTGCTTTTATGGACTAGATGGTTTTATTGATGTATTTCTACACCTTGACTTTTGTGTCCCAAATTACTTAATGATCTGTACTGGTACAGAGCATTGGGTCTGTTGCTGTTGGTGAAGTTTGGGATGGGACACGCCTGCCTGTGCTGTGGTTGTTGTACACAGAGTCAGCCTTGCAGAGCTGTAAGGAGTAGCCAGAATCCCATGGGGGTACACTCTTCATCCTCATTAGACTATAGACTAAGAAGGTGTATGTTTATGAGTTTTCAGATGTATGGGCATGTGTGTGTAGGAATGTACTAAAGTGGCCTTTCTGTACTACCAGCTATTGCTCGCTGGTGAATCTCAAATCTGTGCTCCAAGGTATCAAAATGCTAGAGCTTCTGAGAAAAAAGTATATAGCTTTTTTGCTAGGTAGACAATTTTTCCATGTCTAATTCAGAGAAATTATAGATGTAAGGAAATCATTTTGATGAATATTCCTCTGTTTGATAAAACTTCATCCTTAATAGCTTTATTCTGTATGTTAAAAACATTTGAAATACATAAAAAGTGTTGGATTGTAAGTGTTGGTATTTCTACCATTTCTACGTATAATAAAGTGTATGTAGCAAGAACTTGGAGAATTTCCATGTAAATGCCTACAGACATAATTGGTGATTTGTAACTCACTTATCTCCCTCCCTCAGTTAAAACACTTCTAATTATGACATCTAGTTTTGCTATGATAATGACATGAATATTTTCCAGTCCATGTCTGTTTACTGGTCCAGAACTGAATGAAATAAGTACTGTGGGATCAGATTTAAATCAGTTTAAACATAGTGAAGAACTTTAAATTTGAATGAATGACTCTGCCATGTGGATTTAGAACTATACTGTGGAGCAATAGAAAAGTATTCTCAGCCAGACGCCTCCTCAGAGAGATCTAACCCAAGTCAGACTGTGTTGCTCAAGATGCTGTCCAGTGGCATTTTGACCTTTCAAGGATGACACCCCTCGGCCTCTTGGGGCGGTCTGTTCTGGTGCATGCTGTATTTTGTATTTGGGCTTGGTCAGGAGTTGCCCACTCAAGCTGCTCTGCTGTATTTGTTCATTTTCTTGCTTGTGGGATGAGCCATGCATATGCTTTAATGAGCTTGGCTCTGACTGACCAGCTCTCCTGTGCACTTTTGTCCTTCAGCATCCCACGTGAGCCTGTCTGCCAGTTCCCTAGAGAAGCCATGCTTTGCTCTACTGCTGTCCAGTGTCATTTTCTGTTTGCTTACCTCGCTTCCCTTAGCTTCCCTGTCACACATGAATGCTTACTATTAGCATCAGGGAGTTGCCACAAAAGAGTTATAAACGGTTTGCAAATAAAAAGTAAGTTTTTATAATTTTTTTAAGTGGGGGACCTTTCCTACATGGGAAGTAATGTATACTTTTTATGTTAAATATCTCTGCAGTTCTCTGAAGTTTTCAGTAACCCATAGCCTTAGTGTTTTAAACCATTTATTTCTAAGTAGCAAGACTTTCATACAATACATTTTATCTAATATCACAATACTAACTTTTTTGTCACTGAAATGCCTCTTTTTCAGATTACATATTTCAGTCTGTGGTATTATAATAAGCAGAATCAGCGCAGATGGGTAGATTTGGACAAGCCTCTGAAAAAGCAGCTGGACAAATATGCCTTGGAGCCAACTGTGTATTTTGGAGTAGTATTCTATGTGCCTACTGTTTCTCAGCTGCAGCAGGAGATTACCAGGTAAACTTATATGTGTCTAAAAATTTGCTTTCAGCATTCTGAAATGTATGGTTTATTTAGAAGTTGTCTGCTTTCCGCTCCCCCACCTTTTATAGAAATGAAAATTACTTTAGGCAGAATTTATGTTCAAACTGTGTTTTTATTTACTTTTAGAATATTTAAAATATATGATAAATTAAGCAAACAACTAACTTTTTTGTGATCTTAGGAATCTGTTCAAACCTGTTCTAACAGGTATACTTGCATGGTCAGACTTTTGTTTTAGTATCTATTTTTTGTTTTGTTTTTTCTTTTTGATTTGTTTTGTTTTGTTTCATTTTGAAGAGCTATATGTTGCTTTCGTTGACATCCATCCTGCACAAAGCATATGCCGATTTTACTGAGCTATGCTTTCCTTTGTTTTGCTTTCAGTACATTCTGTACCTTTAGTACAATACATTGGCAAGCTACAGGCTAGGCTTCAGCTTGTGACTTTTCATGTGTATCACTGAGCCATAAATATAGATGTTATTTCTGATATTATATACACATTTCTACTGGGAAATATCACATAGCTGGTACTGACTACAGGGGGAAGACTAAAATTGAGCGTACATACTGGCCAGTTATTCTTATGAGCCTATACATTGGCTTTTAGCGGGTTAATGTGTATGGTTGTTCTGATTTAATGATTATTTTTAATAGACTAATGAGGAAAAAAACAGTAACTGGATTACAAACATGTATTTGTTATTTAAGAAATATGTGTTTGCATTAATTAACCCATTTGAACTGATTACTTCAAGTGGGCCTTTCTTTGAGTGGGGAGTTGAACCAAATGATTGCTCCGAGGTCCTGAATTTATTCTGTGGTTACATGAAACTGGCTTTATATACTCTGTTGCTCAAATACTCTCCCAGACACCTTTCTTGCTGAATGTGGTGTGAAAGCTTTTCGAAGAGATAAGCCAAGCGTCCTGGTGCAGACACTGGTGCTGTTATTTATTGACCAGTGCTTGGCAGCTTTAGTTTTTGTTTTATGTGTAATTTCTGAAAGATTATCTCTTCCCTGAAAATTCCAAAGTTTTGTGCTATTTCTCAGCAATTTTACTGGCTTAAAAATCTTTGGTTCAGATTCTGTGTTTCTTGGTGTTCTAGGATAAGTTAAGAGTAAGATAAATGTCATGGTGTTGCATTGAATAGCTAAATTGCCTGAAAAACCTTGAATAGTCTCTGGCATTTATTTAAAGAATATGATGTTTATGCTGGAGCTTTACCAACAATTTTTCAGTGTGCTGCCAGGTAGAAAGCAGACATTTATGTGTCCACCTTATACTCAAGTTCTGTAGGATGGTACTTGCTTTGATATATGATAGTAAGACTCTGAATTAATTTCAGAAATCTATGGATTTTTTCCTGCCTTTTCAATATAAATAAGATTGAGCATGTTTAACGTAATTATATGTTTCATATACACCAGGAAATGGAAATGTCATGGATAAAAAGAGATAGTATTTGTGCCATCTTGAGGTAGTGTTAAGATTCCTCATCTGTATGTTTACTTTTGATAGTGATTCTGTGGAAAGGGTTTACATTCCACCTCTTGATTTGGAAGACTTATTTCCCCATATGCCTTGATATGCAGTGGCTTTTTCCTTTCCTTTCTTTTAAGGCCTGGGTTTAGTCCCAGTTGTTCTTCTGTGTGTTGTATAAGGATGTTATGTACTGTCACATGGCATGTTGTTTTTCTGTTGTAGAATCCTGAAGAGTCTAAACAATACTTGTAAATTGTCACTGTATTTAACAGGCCAGTATATAGTGAGGGAAGAGAGCTGTCTATTAACATAAATGAAATTTATGTGGTGTTTACCTGCCCTTTCTAATCACTGAATGGATTGTAGGACATACTTCCACATTCTCAGTATTAAAGCCTTACTTCACAAGAATTAACATGCAGTATGAGGAAGTCAAGAAGTTTTTAAAACCAGAATTACAGATGCCTCTTGGCCAAGGCTGTGTAGCTGTAAAGGCAGTTTTGAGGTGTTTTGGGCTCAAGATTGGGAGTTCTATGGATAGCTGAAAGGGGCAGAAGCAGTCAGGAAAATTGGAACTCAGACTGTGGACAAATAGTACATCTAGCAGTGGTTGCATATACAAGAGAGGACACAGGACAAGAGTATGTTAAAGGGAAAACAATAGTGCTGTGAAAGTGAGAACAGAATGCACTCAGAAGTTGTAATGCAGAAATGAAAGTCACTATTAGGATCGAGGAGCTGCGCAATGTTAGATCTGTTGGAAGAGAATGCAGTAATACAGTAGCAGTTTACTGAACACACTCTAAAGAGATAATAACAATATTAGGGAAGGGGAAGATAGAAGTTAAAAAATATGAGAGTATGGTAATAGAAATTGTGGAGATTTTTTTTTTTTTTGAAGATCACTGAATCTGGAATGATATGTGAAAGTTAAAAGGGAGGCAGGAGTTAACAAAGGCCTGGAAATAATGTGTCTGAATGATGAGGAAGACTACCCTCCACTCAAACTGGTTATGCAGAGAGGAATAAGAAATGCAGGCATATTAATCTTCTCTCTCTTTAAATTAAGCTTTCTTTTTTTTTTTTTCCTGTGTAGGTATCAGTATTATTTGCAATTAAAGAAAGATATCTTGGAGGGCAACATTCCTTGCACACTGGAACAAGCAATACATCTGGCTGGTTTGGCTGTTCAGGGTAAGTAAGGAATTGTGCCAATTAGCTAATGTTGCATTATAAACTTTGATGATACGTTTTCTATTGCATGTTTTCTATTTATCGCTCAAAGATCCAACTCAGTAAGTTATGAAAGGCTTGCTCCTTAGAATGTGGTCGTATGGGCTGAGGAGAGGGAACGATTGCATCAGTGGCCCCAAATTCCTGGTATTTCTATGCAGTCCTCACAACTCTACCTGGGTGTCTAACGTGTGCTTTCAGGAGCTGGATTTGAATTAGACATTAGAGTCCTTTGGGGGCAAAGGCTTTGCATATCTGCCTTCATCAACAGACCCTTCTGCTGTTTTTCTGAGCACACCCCTGGGTTTGGGAAGGCTCCTAGCTCCCAATTTCTGCATGTCTGGGTGCAGGGACCTGTAGAAGTCGGATAAGCCAAAGGGTGCTCCAGCTGCTCTCTGCAGTGTTTGAGTAAAGCTGCAAGTTCAAGTAGTCTGTTGCTGCTGTGCTGCAGGTGTCTGACAGGAGGGAGTAAAGAAGAGAGTCAGAATATTAAAAACTTGCCTGAAGAAAGCCCTGAGACAGTCTGGTGTAGTTGACCCTACTTAGAGCTAGATCTCCGGAGGCCCCTTCCAAACTCAACCATTCTGTGATTTAAAAATCAAACTGTTTAAACCTCAATGTACTATGGAACTTGAATTCTGATTGGTTTTAATTTCTGCTTCTTTTTTATCCACAAGGAGTGTTACCAGTTTTTCTGAACAACATAAAAAGTTTGGATGTGTTTTTACTTTTCCACTTCATAAACATTACTTATTAGTTTGTGCAGCTGTTTTACTTTCAGATCATAATTCAATAGTATGAAGAGATTTTCAACTTGGAGATCTTGCTGCAATTAATTTGGTATTAAATTATTTTGTTAAAAATGTTGGACTCCAAGAATTTTTTTGTTTTTTAGCTGATTTTGGAGACTATGATCAGTATGAATCTCAGGAGTTTCTACAAAGATTTGCTTTGTTTCCAGTGGTAAGTACTTACTTTTAATTGATATATTTAAATTCTTAAATTGAAAAATTTTAATTTGAAACTTTCTTAAAATTGGTAAATGCAAATAATTATTAATAAGACTCCATGATCCCTCTAGATTACTGCTCCCTAAGTTGTCAAATTCAGTAAAGGTTTTCTTTGAGATTGGAGTGAGATATGACACCTTATATTACACAGAAACAAAGATATTGCAAGATCTTATCAGTTTTATTCTATATTACACTGAAAAGAAGGTTGGGGTGCAGATTCAAAAGTGATTAAAACCACTTCAAAACAGTGTTTGTGCGTTTTGGGTTAATTTGTGTGCATATTACAGCATCCAACTTCAGCAGTAGAATGGAGGGTTGATTCTCCTGTATAAGGAAACTATAACCATTTAATTTTGTAGATTTTGTTTTTGTATTTCATTTCATAAATGCTGTCTTACCTTAAGGGTTGGCTACAAGAAGAAAAAATATTGGAAGAAGCAACACAGAAAGTTGCCTTACTACATCAGAAGTACAGGTAACATGTCTAAAACTATTGCTTAATTTCGATCTTCAGAAGCTCAGAAAGCTGTGAATCTCAGAAGACCATTGGGCTAATTTCACCTCATTTAAATGAGTTTTTCTCTAATACGTCCGCATTAAAGTTACAAGATTTTTTGCTGAATGAAAGTGAAAAGAGAACAGAGTATCTAGGAAAACAAATAAGAGGATTTTGCTTGAAAATTAAGAATGCAAGACAATATTAAATAGTGTGACTTCACCTTACTGTTTCTGAAACTTTCTTATATGAAGTTGTGACCCCAGTAAGGATGTTGCTTGATAAGCAACTTTGGCAGGTAATGAAGGCAGTAGAAATGTAGAGATAGTAATTGTGCCAGAAGGCTTATGATCTTAGGTAAAAGGTAGCTAAGGTGCAGTAGTCCAGGACAAAGGAAAGTTAAGTTCTCTGTTGTTAGTTCATTAGTGAAAAATGTTTGTGAATATGTGAGTAATACTGAATATTTTTGCTATATTGTTTTGAGACAACAGCTTGAAAATTTCAATTCCATTTATTTTGAAATGCATTTGTAACAAGATGGCGTGATTAAAGTTCAGCAAAGAAAACTTAATCTGCATGAAGTTAGGAAACAGTGAAGAAACAGAAAGATTGATGATTGGAAAAGTATTGGGAGACATGAGAGCAATGAGCATGACAGGATTTTGCAGGTAGAAATAATGTATTTTAAAAGATAACTGAGGTATGTTGGTGGGTAGGTAAACACAAGCCTTTAATCCCTGTGACACTACTGCAAGTCTGTGAGAAAACTGTCAGTTGGTCCAATTATAAAAAGTACTGCATTTACCTACAGATCTTGTCTTCATGTTCTCAAACCATTACAGTCAAAATTCTGTCAGCATTTGGAAAATTAATCTGTCTTTTCTGAAATATGGAAGTGAAAGTTCATCGTGGCCCTAAACATGAATACCACTATGGGGGAAATTCAGGTCTTGAACACGTGTGCCAGTAGAGTCATTCTGATAAAGTGAGGAAATATGGAGACAAGGGTGAATTTGAAAAAGAATGTGATAATTGTCTGCTGTTAGCAGAGATGATAATTTCAAATGGTCTTTGTTGCCATTTATCCCTAAAAATGCCCGAGAGAAAGAAGCTATTAGAATCAAAGTGTAAAGGCTGAGACAAATACCAGCCATTGGTAGAGATAGAAACAGCACAATCTGATGGTTGCCTGGATGTCTTGGGGATGCTTTTCAAGCTTTGACAGTGTCATTCAGAGTAAAATAAAGATTTTTTTCTTGTTGGCATTAGCTGATTAGCAATATAGCTGATTGTTGTTTTTATTGTAGAGGCCTTACTCCTCCTGATGCAGAAATGTTATATATGCAAGAAGTAGAAAGAATGGAGGGCTATGGTGAAGAGACCTACCCTGCAAAGGTAAACAGTGCTTTGATCTTTGTCTCTGTTGCCTTTTTTCCCCTATTTAGAAGGTTTGCCTCCTGCCAAAAATAAGTAAAACCCAAATCCCACACCACTGAGGATTTTCTCCTCCAGAATTATAAAAGCAGTTGCTTCCCATGTAACTTTTCTTTCAAAGGCTTTTTTCTGTAATTACACAGTTTTTTGCACCTTTTTACAGGACAGCCAAGGAAGTGACATATTCATTGGAGCATGTCTTGATGGTATCTTTGTGAAACACAAAAATGGTCGTCCTCCTGTTGTATTTAGGTTAGTGTTGGTCTTTTTTAAAGTATCTTCGTGCACTTCACATTTTGTGTGTGTTCCTCACAAGCATGAATGACTCTCACATATGACGTGTATTTATACATTTGATAAACATGAGCATAGTCTTGTAGTCATCCCACTACAGTGAACATTGAATTCCATGGGAATTTTTCAATGTAGTGATTGAAGAATGAATCTCTTTAAGCTAGATTAATTCTAAGAGATAAGCATTTAGTATACATCTCCATTGCAAAGCATTTATTGAATCAAAAAGGAGAAATTCTCTGCACATAAAGCATCTTAAATCCTGCGATGGTCATATCCATCTCTGTGGAAACATCCCATAGCAAAATTGCCCAGGAGTTCCTTTCATATATTATAAATAAAAGAAATTACTGATAGCTTGTAGACAGAGGAGTGACTTACCTAACATTTAAAAATTCAGTCTTCATTTGAAATGGCTTGATTCCCACTCACTTCAAGAGGAGTTGCTTTGGCATCTTTGGGCAGAATTTGGAATAAATTTTAAAAAATATATTTTGACATTTTTTACAAAATGAGTCTCAGCAATTTGTAGTTATTGCTATAGAAAGAAAGGCTTTATTCTTAGTGATCTTTTATCTTCTACAATTGGATCTTTAACTGAATATGAACAGAAATCTTGAAATGCCATGGACCAACAGTACTAGAACTTCACTTCTTGTTAGTTTGTGGGGTTAGAGAAAATAGCAACTGTGCATTAAATTTGTCTAAATTTGATTTTTTGTTTTTTAAAAAACACATGAAAGATTCTCAAGTGGAATGCAAGTAATAAACTTACTACTGTACATGCTGTGCATTTTTCCAAGCATTACTCACATACATGTTTTCCTTTCAACAGCCGTTTAATGGATATGGAAGTGATGGTCTGCAACTTGTTCAGATAGATTAATGAACTTTTTTACAGAATCACAGAATATGCTGAGTTGGAAGGGACACACAAAGATCATCAAGTCCAACTCTTAGCCCTGCACAGGACAGCCGCAAGAATCACACCATGTGTCTGAGAGCATTGTCCAAACACTTCCTGGTGCTGTGACCACTTCCTTGGGGAGCCTCTTCCAGTGCTCAGCCTTCCTTTGCCTGAAAACCAGTTTCCTGATATTGAGCCTCAGACTCTCCTGACTCAGCTTCATGCTGCTCCCTTAAGTCCTGTCACTGGCCACCAGAGTGAAGAGACCAGTACTTGCCCCTAAGTTTCCCCTCATGAGGATGTCCTCAGTTCTTTATCCATATTCTTGGTGATGGTTCTGTTCTTCAGTTGCGTTTTCTGTGGTTTGAAAATCAGAGCTTGCCAGTCATGTTCTATCCCTTTTGTTTGCAGGTGGCATGATATTGCCAACATGTCCCACAATAAATCCTTTTTTGCATTAGAGCTGGCAAACAAAGAAGAGACAATTCAATTCCAAACTGTGAGTACCTATTTTTCCCCTAAGGCATCAGTAAATAAAAACAAAAATCAAGGTTGATAATTTAACTCAAAGGTTAAAACCTACTTTATATATATTTAGCAGCAATGAACTGTATGAGTCAAAAGTAAGAATGCAGTCTTTGGCTGGCTTTCCATGGGAAGGCATTAAAAATCGGACCTTTTATGTTGAGTACATTGATGCGTTGGGTAAGGTAGTCTAAACATTGTTGTCCATTCCAGTGAAATTTCTAGTATGTTTTTTTGACTTTTAAATCAGTGGCAATTAAAGATAAATATGGTCCTAGAGCTTTGCTGGAATGGGCCACACAGCATTCCTAGCAGAACAAATTTTATGCAGGACCTGCCAGTTGATTTGTCAAAAGGCAGCTGTTGACAGTCTTATGGCAATCTTTATTAACTATAAATTGTCGTAGTATTACAGCTGGTAAGGTCTTCAGCAAAAGGCTTCTACTTTAAATTTTCATAAATCTGATAGAACTGTTAGGCCAGAGTGCATGTTTGTGCCTGTAAAGTAGTTTTAGGGTAAACCTGGTGACATTAATGAAGTTACATTAAAATGAAATCAATCAATGCTAATTTAATCTTACAAATTTCAGTGGCTCATCTGAAAGCAAATGAAAGGTATGCATATCGGGCTTAATGCAAATTTTGGGTTTTGTTTTTTCGGCAGGAAGATATGGAAACAGCAAAATATGTGTGGAGGATGTGTGTGGCAAGGCACAAATTTTACAGACTAAATAAATGCAGCCTGTAAGTAGAATACATTAGCACAACTCTTGGTGCCCTTGAAGCTTCCACTGGGAAGTGAAATCTTCTAGTCCCTCTGTAATGTCTTTACTGTCCTTTTTAGATGGCAGTAATTAATGGCTTGGGTTCATTTTCTTAATGTTTTTTTGAGAAAATACATATCACCAGTTTTTGAAATGCGTTCTGCTTTATATCAGAGGACAATATTAAATACTGAAATCTTACCAGACATAATAGTGTTTGGCCATTGCTTCTGGATCTCAGTGCTGTGACAGAATTCAGTTGCTTTGGGGTCTAACGTTACTAGTGTTTGTGAGCTACTGGAACCACCAGGGTTTTGGCCTGGGTTTGGGTGAACTGCTCTGAAAGGACACTAGAGGCTTTAAAAGGGCGGGAAGTGTATGTGAAGCACTCCTGAAATGTGCTGGATTGACAGCTGAGAGGTATGTGGTTCTTTAGATATCCATGGAATCTGTATAGCTCAAGTAGCACTAGTGCAAGGTAAATTTAATACAATTCATCAAATTAAATTTAAATGGGCTGGTCTCCAACTTGTAAATTAATGGCTGGAATCTGAGCTACTTTACTGATATAACTTTCCTTCAGATAAGTTTCTTCAGTCAAAAAATAGGGAATTAGACACAGTGAATATTCTGTCATAGAAGAAGCACGATTCCCATGTTTCATTCCTCTTTGTTTGTGGGAAGATAGCAGTGGAGGGGTTGCTCTGAAATCTGCTGAGGCCAGTGGAAACATAATGAAATCTTTTTGCCACAGGTGACTCAATAGTGTGTTTAATGTTAATTCATTTGAGAAGTAAGATTAATTTGAAATAAAGTAAACCTCATACCTCAAAGCTCGTAAACCTGACTGCCTTTTGAGAGCGATAAGAAGTATTGGTAGATGTGGTGCATTTGTGGGAGTTGCATGTCGCTGTCTGAATAATGCCAGTTCTATACTGAATGCCAGTCTCTAGGATTACTTATTGTAACTGTTTCACCACGACATGGTTTGGCATCAAGTTAAGTCCTCAAAAAACCTTTTCTGATTATCTCTACTCTTAAAATTTCCTGTCATCTGGTCCTGCTGCTGGAAACTGTCTTATGCATGCCTATTTTAACTTCAGGGTTTTTTTTTCTTAATCTGTATGTACTTTGTCTTTAGAGACTCCCTGGACTCTCCACCTGAGGAGGGCTCTCAGAAATCTTCCCTCATTCTTTCCCTTCCACGCTTTCCAATCCTTTCTCGTCCTTCTCTTCCCAAAGGGTGAGCTACAAAACATCTTTCTTCCTGAAAAATGACATTTATATTTTTTTGACCTCTGTCTTGCTACAAGACGCAGAGAACAGGTGCAGTGTGGGGTGGGAGGAAAAGGAGCTTAAGACGTCTGAACCTTACATCCTGGATGCAATTCAACAAATTATGAAAGTTTATTACTGTTAGCTTGAATGTTAGAACATACAAATCCTCATGCAGTATAGTTGTGCTTTCCAGTTCCTGTAAGACCTGTAACGTTACAGTCCCTAAACAATTTTGTCTGACTTGTAGAACAGGTAACTTACAGTATGAGATTTTTACATAGCATTCAAATTTGGAACTAGTCCCCAGTTATTCCACTGCTTTTTCAGCCCTACTGCAGTGATTCAGGAAGGTTTCCTTTTTACGCTTCATAGAGAAGAGGCAAAGAAATAACTGAGGTATTTTGATCCTCTCTTTGTGATTTTTGCTTTGTGATGGTGGTTTATGCACAGAACTCTTTTGAGCCTATTGGGGAGGACTATTTAACATAGGCCTGGCTCCAAGAAGTGTAGAGTGATTTTAATTGAACTTGGGAGTGCTTTCCAATGTTTGAAATAGGTCTTGCTTTTGTTAAGAATCATTCCTTACCATGAAATTTCTTCTGCAGACAAACTCAGCCCATTACAGTGAATCCTGTTAGGAGACGGTCTTCGTCCAGGATGTCTATGGTAAGGAGAGCAGATAGCTTATATTTTCATTTTCATGGATTTCAATTGACTTTGAATCAAACATTAGTTTCCTTCAGTGAAATAAAATGAGCCGTGAAAAAGATGAGTCTAGTATGTGAGGAACTGTTTCTGGCATGGAGAAAAAGCTGCTAGGTAATATCTAAATAATGAAAGTAAAATAATTGCAATGAAAAATATTTTAAACACTTCTGGTTTTAGTTTGAGCACTCTGTCTCTAGGACAGTGTCCTAGATGTTGAATGGCGAGATACAGTCCTGGGTTGGTGGTGTGTGGTTTTGGGGTTTTTAATTATTTTTCATATGACCTCACAGGAGAAATTTACGTTGCCAATTTAGACAAATGGCTTGAAACTAAGGCTTTGTATGTGTGTGTGTTTATTGTATATTAAAATGTGTTTAATATGTAATATGCATGGGATTATACATATATATATAAAATAGTATGTATTATATATAAAAAACCTTCAAGTATTACTTTTAAAATAAATAATCAGTTTTTAAGTAAGATGTTTGCTTTCTTAGCCCAAGCCTCAGCCTTATATGATGCCTCCACCACCTCAGCTGCATTACAATGGTCATTATACTGAACCATATGCATCTTCTCAAGGTAAGTTCATTAAATCTGTGGCCACACTATACAAACTTTAGAAGGTAAAAACTGTAATTTGTATTTGTAGCTACTTTAGCTAGAGCTGAATAAATTAATAAGGTAAACACGGGGTAGGTTTGTACTAGAACACTCATTAAAGTGCTTGCTGCTACTCTAGATACATAGGCTAATGTGAAATACAATCATAGAATCATTTAGGTTGGAAAAGACCTTTAAGGTCATCAAGTCCAACCACCAATGCAGCATTGCCAAGTCCACCACAAAACCATGTCCTTAAGTGCCACATCTACACATCTGTTAAATGTCTCTAGGAATGGTGACACCACCACTTCCCTGGGCAGCCTTTTCCAATACCTGATCACCTGATCACTGTTTTTGTGGAGAAATTTCCTAATATCCAATCTAAACCTCCCCTGGTGCAACCTGAGGCCGTTTACTCTTGTTGTGTCATTTGTTACCTGTGAGAAGACACAGATACACACCTCACTGCAATTTTCTTTCAAGTAGGTGTAGAGGGCAATAAGTTCTTCCCTGAGCTTCCTTTTCTCAAGGCTAAACAAACCCAGTTTCCTCCACTGCTTCTCCTCCTTATCCTCTTCTATGGGAGATGAGCAAAGCTAGTTAGAATAGCATATACAACAACTGTAGACTGTGGTGTTTTGTATGAGTTTAAGCTGACCATCACTTTTTTTGGTTCATGTATCAGTGTTATGGCATTGTGAGATCCTTGTCAATATTGATCGTAATAGCTGCAAAGAGTAACTGAGCACTAGACAATTCACAAAATTAAAAACATTTTAGAAATTAAAACTTAAACCTAGGATGCAGGAAGAGAGGAGTTTCAGAGTTTGCTAAACTAAAAGGTGGCGGGGAATTCAAAGGCTAAGGAAGTTTGCAGGTTATGGAATTGGTGTATATTTGATTGAAACAAAGAAAGAAAAAACCCAAGCAAACCCTAATTAATATTGTCAAGGAATGTAGTCTCTTAATCTAAGTGGTTTACATGGAGTTATGATTGCTTTCTCTCATTTTTTTGATTGTTACACATTATGTCTTTAATTAACAAAGTTGCTGCCCTGAAGGGTTGAATCGAACCTTATGCAAAGTTGCCTTGGTTTTGATAGGGATCTTCCAGTCCAATAAGTCTGCTGGATAAATAATACTCTGACAAGTCAGTGAGAAGGGAGTAAGCACTTTTTCTATCTAAACAGAGTTACATAAGTCATAAGTCTTCATGAAATACAGGTATTCAACTACATTCATAATGAAGCTGAATTCTTTCCAGTTTAGCGCTGGAATTATTGCTGGATACTTGCTACTACATGTCCCATTTTTGGACAATTTTTTTCATTAAAGAATTTTTGATTGTCAGCAAATTCATTAACACAAATGTGGCAATTTTTTTTGCGAACCCAAAGAGTTAAATTATGAAGCGCATCTGAAGCAACGACTGAATTGTACTCCTCTGGAGATTGGCAAATTGTACATCCAGTGAAGTAATAGTTAAATGATTAAATGTGTCTCGGATGTACAAACTGTTAGATCATTGTCTTTCCCCATTAGATTAGGAATATGTTAATGTGCGAACAATATATGGTGATAGTTTAAACTGTCTCTAAAATTTAGGGAGAAAAGTAAATTCGATTTTTTTTTTTTTTTAAAGGACTTATGGTACTATATCTACTTATGTCCTGAGGTGGTGGAAGAGAGAAGAGCAAAGGCTTTTTTGTTTGGTTGTCGTGGGGCAGTTTTTATTTTCTTGTGTTTTGTTTTTTTTCCCTTTCTTTGCTGTTTAAACTGATCTTATTACATTAGTGCAAATCCAATGTAGACATTCCTTTTTTCAAGTGATATGGTATAAGACTGATAGGAACTTTGTTTAACTTGGACTGAAACTTGGCGATCCAATCTTAAACAGAAGAAAGACATTCTTAAACAGAGAGTGTTTTCCCATAGGAATTTTTAGGTTATTCTGATATACATACCTTGAGTATCAACAACAAAAAAATCTGGGGTTTGGGTTTGTTTTTTTTTTTCCCTTCCCCTTTCAATACATAACTAAGAATAATTGAGATTCAGAAAATCTCAAACTTTGCTTAGCTATGTCTTATAGAAGATAACTTTGTTTGATATCTTGGACATAAAGCTTGTTCTTAAACTTTACTTTCAGATAACCTCTTTGTGAGCAATCAGAATGGATACTACTGTCACTCTCAGACTAGCTTGGATAGAGCCCCTCATGACTACAGTGGTCGGATCCGCAATGGTAGTGTCTATAGTGCACACAGCACAAACTCCTTGAACAATCCACAGCATTACTTGCAGCCGTCCCCTATGTCCTCTAACCCAAGCATTACTGGAAGTGATGTCCTCAGAACTGATTACGTCCCATCACACAGACATAGTGCACTAATACCGCCTTCTTATCGTCCCACGCCGGACTATGAGACTGTGATGAGACAGCTCAACAGGGGAATGGTGCACACTGACAGGCAGAGTCATTCAATGAGAAATCTTAACATCAGCAACTCATATGCTTACAGCAGGCCTGATGCCTTAGTTTACAGTCAACCTGAAATACGAGAACATGCTCACTTTACTGCCCCACAGTCTAACCATTATCCATTTAACCTGAACTACAGCTTTCACAGCCAATCCCCCTATCCCTATCCTGCTGAAAAACGCCCAGTTGTTGGGGCAGTCAGTGTGCCTGAGTTGACAAATGTGCAGCTCCAGGCTCAGGATTATCCAGCACCAAATATAATGAAGACCCAAGTGTATCGACCACCTCCCCCATACCCGTACCCAAGGCCTGCAAACAGTACTCCAGACCTTTCCCGCCACATCTACATCAGCAGCAGCAATCCAGATCTTATCACAAGGCGAGTGCACCATTCTGTCCAGACATTTCAGGAAGACAGCCTGCCTGTGGCACATTCTCTTCAGGAAGTCAGTGAACCTCTAACATCAGCACGCCATGCTCAGCTGCAGAAAAGGAACAGTATTGAAATAGCAGGCTTGACTCCCAGCTTTGAAGGAATAAGGATTAAAGAGAGGACCATGTCAGCCTCTGCAGCAGATGTGGCTCTTCCAAGAGTTATCTCAGAAGGGTCACAGCCCAACATTCTGATGGAGAGAGCAAAGCAAAAAGAAGGTGAGCAAGAAGAATGTGTGAACTGTGATCATAAGAAAACCCTTTCAGATGCCACTATGCTGATTCATAGTAGTGAGGAAGAAGAAGAATTTGAAGAAGAAAACAAGGCTAGTACAAGTCTTTCTCCTCTCCCTGAAGATCAAACACAACTTTCATCTGTTATGGGAGGTTACTCTCATGATTCAGTACTGAACTACCCTTATAGCTCTGTGGCTTCATCTGCTGGCCCTTTGCATATTCTTGAGCCTAAATTACATATTACAGAGGCAGAAAAGAGAATGAAAGATATGAGTCCTGTTCATTTACTAGTAGAAAGCCAGGTCCAGAGAAGAGGGGAAGGACTGCTTACTCCATCTATGTCAGAATCTGATCTTACAACATCAGGGAGATACAGAGTAAGGAAAGATTCAGTAAAGAAGAGACCTATGTCCGATCTTTTGTCTGGGAAGAAGAATATTGTGGAAGGCCTTCCCCCACTAGGTGTAAGTGGATATCATTCATCTTGTTTTGGGTTGTCTGTAGCAGTTGTTTGGCATTTTTCTTTGAGGTTTGGGGTTCTTTTAATCAACCTATGATGCTCTAAAAAGTGTGAATTAAAAGCTACCTTAAGTTTGACATTTTTCTGTGTTTCCCTGATTAACTTTGCTTAGCTATCTTTTATCCCCTCTGCCATGTCTGAGTTCTGTTTGTATAGTCCTCTCACACAAATCCAGCTGTGCAGTCTCCATCCATCTGATACATCTACCCTGGCTAGGAACTTTAGAATGAGCTATTTTAAAGTCAGTTCTAGATCCCAGTTCTGCCCTATCTGTCCTTATCTGGAACAAAAGTTACTCTTTCCATTCAACTATCAGCTTTCTAATCTTCCTCTCTGAAAATCATATGTAGTTAAATGTTTACTTTTTAAAAAGTTTGCTTTCTTCTTCTGATCTGATAGGGGACCTGACACATTAAACAATGAATTTGTTCCTTGATTGCTCTTCTTTACTCCATGCCTTCCCCTTTTCAAATACTTTCCCTTTTGCCTTCTCTTCAAGATGTTTTTATCCCACTACAGGTTTTTCTTGCTTGCCATGTCTCTTTCTCCTACTCCAATCTTATGAAGACATAAATAGTGAATAAAACTTAAGTTTCACCTTGCCTGTAATTCGCACATCATAGAAACATCAAGGTCTGTGTGGACTGTACAATTTCACTGGTAGTCCTTACCAGCCATTTTGTTTTAAACTTTTTTTCAGTTCTATGTAGTCTGTGGCAGACTTCAGGTGCTAATAGAGCAACACCATTTTTATTATTATTTTGCCTTCTAAAATTGATTGCTGTTAATTTAGCATGTCTGAATTAGTGTCAAACAGTTTTCTGCACAAATTGGACTGCAGTGGAACTACTATATAACTTCTACTGTTGTGGTAACTTTCAGCTGATGCTGCAAAAACTAATATGTGCAAAAGCTATGCATTGAAATAGCTACTGCTGTCACGATTTTTTGTCTGTCAGATGTGCTATACATAGAGCTGAACATAGTGAAATGAACCTTCACCAGCGTCAATTAATTTTACAATTGTGTATGTTTTTCTACGTCTCCTTCCTCATGAGTTTTTAGGTGGATATAGGGGAAAAAAAAGTGATACCTTCCTCCTTGTGTTCACATTTAATCAGTACTTGTTCTCCAGAAGATACATTTTCACACAGTTACATGTCTCTAAAAATCATACCCTACTTTTCCTTCTGATAGCTATGTAAATGTTCCAGTCAACCTTTGAAATTAAATTGGTATTAGAACTTTTTCATTGGAAGCGTTCAGTAACATAGTTTCTAGTTAGTAACATTGAAGAGTCTCACTGCACTACACAGAGTATTACCTTTTCATATTCATAACTGAGATGAATATCCTAGTTACAAAGCTGGCCCCATCAATGTTTGCACGTTTTGCTTTTCAATGAACTTTTACTGTTGTGTTTGTGTTCACTTTTAAATGTGGTCTCATCCTCTTAGCTTTGTCTTTTATTTCTTACCACCATTTAACTTTTGAAAGCATTGATTGTCATTCAAGCAGCATATGAACTCCTATTGTCAGTGTATTTTTTTTAACAAATAAACTTAGCAATTGCAGAAATGATGAAGTTTTCTCTTACACTTTTTAAAAGAATAATTTGAATTTATTCTTTCATAGAAATCCCCCGCAATATTGTTCTCAAATAATGAATGGTAACTTCATAATTTAGATTCATGGCCTGGTCCAGGACTCAAATCTATCTGCAGTTCTGTGTTCATGTTTTGTATGTACAGTTTGTTGCAACCTTACTAAAGCATTTAACTATATCCAAATATCTTAAAGGTATATGCTCATTGTTATGTCTGCTTGTAGGGAAAAAAGGTGCCTGCAAACTGAATAGTCTAGTAAGGAATATTTTTTATGTATTTTTGAGGTTGGGAAGTGATTTCGGTTCTGTCCAAGAATGTTAATTATACAGAGTTGTCACCTCACACCTTCAGTCATGAGCTTCGTAGGGAACAATATTTGCAATTCTCATGCACTTTTGTTAACCTGTTTGGAATGAAGACAGACTTGTGTTGTGTCCTTGGAGGAATGTAGTCCCACCACCCTCATCTTTCACTGCAGTGCTTATCAAAAAAAAAGGATCAGATCTGTTTGCAGAAGGGGTCAAAGAAGTATCCTTTGCTTAGTTGAACTCAACTGTTTTCTGCTTTATAACTTCATCAGATATTTAAGAATGTTTACAAGTTTTAGCTTTTCTTTTGCAGGGTATGAAAAAGAATAAAAATGATGCCAAAAAAATGGGTCCTTTAAAACTAGCTGCCCTAAATGGACTGGCATTGACTAGAATGCCTTTGCCAGATGAGGGGAAGGAAGAATCAACAAGAGCAACAAATGATGAACGGGTATGTTGAAGGTTTTTAATTCTTGATTTACACTTTTTCAAAATGAAATGCATATGAACGGTGCTTTTTGACTGTAAAATGCTTCAGATTCAAAACATATCAAATGCTGAGAATAGAAACAATGAAGAATGAGATTTCTGATTGACAAATCATCACTAGAAGTATTGGATGTAACTCAGATTTTTCTTTAAGATTTAAGAAGACAGTGATTCAGTTAGGGTTTACCCCTTGAACATATAGGAAGCAAATTAACTAGTATTTATTGATCTATTTTTATGAGACTCTTTCTGTTATCTTTCTCAATTTGGGGTTTTCCAGACTGAAAATGTATGAGACTTCAAATTCTGAGGGTGAGATTGAACGTAATTGTAATTATTAGTAACTCCTACAGTGTTTAGAATAAGTTTTGCAACTAAATTGTATCCCCAGGGTACAATTTGTGCAGATTGTATTTGTCTGTTTTCCTTAGGTGGATCCCATAAAATAGATATGGGACTTGTTCTATCTGCAGGAATTTTAAATTTAGTAAAAGATCTCAGATGAATGAGAGCTCATCAGCTTCTAGAATTTGAGGCTCATTCTTTGAAAATACAAGACCCCATCTGCTCATGTCAGGATAAAACCCCTCAGTAAATATGCTTCAGCCTGTCTTGGGTATCATTAAACAAGTGCAGGAAACTGAAATACAGTCAATATTCAGCCTGTGATGGGCTATGTAGAACAGAGCTGTCATCACACGTCTGACCAACAGGGAGTAACTAGATACACCAAGGTCTACAGTGATTGTTGCCCATCTGTGATCAGTGCTCTCTTTACAATCCAGTTCTTGGCATGGTTGAGGATCCTCAGCTCCAGGGTTGGGATCCCCTCTAGCTCAGTTTGTTGCTAGTCACTGGGCAGGGATCAGAACCTGAAGGAATAGTCCTGCTTTCACCAGCTGCAGTTTTAAGAAACAGGCCAAGAGAATTAATTGCAAGTCACTCAGTGAAAACTCAGTGTTGGAGTTTGAAGGCTTGAATGAGATACGTAGGAGGGATATCTGACTGTTCCATTTCAAAAAAGTTCTTTTGAACTACATATACCTTGAATAAACATGCTAAGGGACAAAAATTGACATTGTGTTACCGAGATACAATTCTCCATTTAGTACCTGTGTTGGTTATTTCCTCTTACATATAGTCATCATCTCTGTCTGGATTGACCTTTACTAAATTCAGCCATATTGTTATTCAGCTAGCTCTGCCCAGAAGTGTTTTGGTAAAGAAAAAGCCATAAACTCAAGTTACGAAAGAGACGTGTCACTACGCTTTGTCTTCAGGCAGTCATGCAGAGAGAGAAGAGATACCATGAAATGGGAGTAGTCGCTAAAACAGTTGAGAAGAGGCAATGCAATGTAGACACGTGACGTGAAAGGAAGTCCAGAGTGAAGATATTTTAGAAGATTAATTTAGTGTTGATTCAGTGCCTGTTTCATTGCTCAGCTTCATATTACTATCAGTTTAAATAAGGAAATTTAGCCTAAAGATAATAAAGGAGTTTGTACGGTTGATGTATTGGTGTGCAAATTGCATATGATTGAGATTTTACACCTTCCTCTGCAACATTTGGCTTACTTATTTGATACAAGATACTTTTATGACCTGATACCACAGAGCAGTTGCTGTGAGAATCTGAGAGCATGTGACATAGATGGAATTTTCTGGCTGAAATCTTACATATTATTCCTCTAATTATTGTTGGCAAAGAGATGCTAAAATTCCAGAAGTGTCTTATGATTTAGAAAGAACTTTGTTTCAAAGGAATAAAGAGGCATGAGAGGGAGAACAGCTTCTTAAATAAAACAGACTGAGTTATACTATTATACTTCAAATACAGCAAGAGATTATAGGAAGGCTTGCTGCTGTATGAAAAGTTTAGTTTTTCTCCATCCAAACAATGAAGTTGGGGTTTGGTTTTTTTGCTTGGTTTGGGTTTTGGTTTTGGTTTTTTTGTTTGGTTGGTTTTGTCTGGTTTTTGTTTGTTTGTTTGTTTTTTTAACTTTTGGGGTCTTTTTCTCTTTCAAGTTTAAAGGAGACCTTTCAAGTGGTGGCATCTAACACGCTGTGTTGAGTAGGTGGATTCATAAGTGTTCCTTGTTCAAAGGTATTTGAGGCACTATGCATTATAGCATAGCTATCTGGTTGACCAATTTTTTTTTTCCCCCTCAACTGGGCTGTCTTTATACAAACTGTGAAGTAATTTTTCCTTCACCAGTAGTATCCACGTAGGTCTTTGTGACCTAATGAAGTATAACAGGCTCCTTAGTTTTCACTTGAACAAAATTCCTGCTGGTTAGCATTGCTTCTAATTTGTTCTGGTACGCTTGTGAACACATTAATAGCTGCAAAAGCATTGAAGAAGTATGTATGAGATGAAAATATGTAAATTTTATCCTTCCTGAATTCTCTGTTAAACTCACCTTAGAGTGACTTTATATCATTATCCATGTTCTATCTTTCAGTGTAAAATTCTGGAACAACGGTTAGAGCAGGGGATGGTGTTCACTGAGTATGAGCGCATTCAGAAAAAAAGGCTCATAGATGGTGAGTGCTCAATAGCTCGGCTCCCTGAAAATGCTGAAAGAAACCGGTTCCAGGACGTCCTTCCTTACGATGATACCAGAGTAGAGCTAGTCCCAACCAAAGAAAATAACACGGGTTACATCAATGCATCTCATATCAAGGTGAGAAATATGGTTGGAGAAATATTTTTCAATTCATGTGATATTTAAAAATGCATTTGGCTATCAATTTTTGTTTGGAGAGATGAGTGAGAATCCCTCCATCTCTCACTCTTTCTCTTCTTTTCCAGAGTTTTCTTTGTGGAAAGGAGGAACCTGTTTTCCTCTTTACTTTACTCTTTAATTGTTGGGGGGATCTGCATATCTCTTCTGTATTGAGCTACTGTCTCCTTTCTCTCTCACCTCTCTGGAGATTGGTGCTAATAGAAGGAATGTCCATTCTTCCCAGAGTTTAGAAAGCAAATAGCTTTAAAACAAACTTGCATCCTCTGCAATGACTGTGATATTTCTGTACTTCAGTGACAATCATTATTTCTTCTTCTGCTATACTCTCAGACTGTATGCACAACAGCAGTAAATTTAGCTCCCAGCTTAAGCATTTTTGGATGATTAGAGGAATTGATGGAGCCAGGAGGAAATCCACTTTTTTTAAATCTTCAGTTGTCTCCCTTCCCCATCGTTAATTCTTTAAACTTTGTTTAAAAAAGTGAAGAATTTGCAGGGTGACCTTAAGAATCTCCAAGGCAGATCATTCATTTTTCAATACATTTACTGGCACAAATTGCAGCTACAACTGGCTTCATGTTTTCTCTGGAAAGAGCTGAGATCATCAAAGCACCAGTTTTAGCTGTGTTGCTGTGGTTTTTTAATCAATCTGTTTGTACGCTGACATGGTACCATAATTTCTCTTCTCTGTTCACAAATGCTGAGTGAATCTTCTGACCCTTATCAAACAAGGTAATATGTTTTGAGGAAACAACAGTTTCTGACTTTTTAGTACTTGTAATAGCATTTACAGCACCAAGGCAAGAAAATTCTCTAAACCTGAATTTGCTACACTACCTTAAATACACAAAAGCGAAATATGATTTTATTTTCTCAGTTTTACATTACATTTACAATGTAAAATACATTTATTTAGTTATGTGCCTATACAATTGTGTCTCTTCTCCATCTAATGTGACAAGATGCAGCTAGAAAATTGGGGCAGATATAACTCACAACAGGCTCCTGCTTCTGCAGTGTTGCTGTCTTTTTTCATTTTGTGCACCTTCAGAATTGGGGAAAGCGTTTTGCATAATTACTAATATAATGTCTTTCTTTTTACAGATCTCTGTTAGTGGCATTGAGTGGGACTACATTGCTACACAGGGCCCTTTGCAGAATACATGTCAGGATTTCTGGCAGATGATCTGGGAACAAGGGATTGCCATCATAGCTATGGTGACAGCAGAGGAAGTGAGTATAAATTGAGTGAGGTTTCTCCAAAAAATTCCACAATGATTTTTTTTTATAATTTGTAAGAGGAAGGGGATCTTTGCTTCAACAGGAAGACCAATCAAAGATAAATTTCTAGTGATCCCTTTGTTATTCTGTCTTCTCTTTGGCAGAAAGATGAATTTGCAAACTCTTTCTGCCAGAAAGTTGGCTTATTCAGTAAGGAACCATAACACTCTAGTAGTACTTAACAGAGGAGAGAGACAGTTGTTCTGACAGTAGAATTACTTGTATGAATGTTTTTATGTGCCTTGTTAAGCGAATGTTTTACTTTTAAGGAAAGTGGGCGAGAAAAAAGCTTCAGATACTGGCCACGTCTTGGTTCAAGACACAACACTGTAACATATGGAAGATTTAAGATCACCACACGATTCCGTACTGACTCAGGCTGCTATGCAACTACAGGTCTGAAGATTAAACATCTTCTCACAGGACAGGAGAGAACAGTTTGGCATTTGCAGTACACTGACTGGCCAGAGCATGGCTGTCCAGAAGATTTAAAGGGATTTTTATGTAAGTGATATTTAATAGCTTTGGTTTGGGGTGGGTGTGGTTTCTGTTGGTTTTTTTTTAATACCTTCTAAAATGGCTGTTGTGTATGAATTAGCTTTTGATAAGTATGCCAAGCGTTCTGCTATAAAAGGTTTCTTTGCATGAACAGCAGATACTGAATTATCCTTTTTGCAGGAATATGTTGGGCAGTTTATTAAAGTGACTGCTTATGTCTAAAGCCAATAATTTACTGAAAGGTCATATAGATTGAAACATACTTGCATCACATTCTACACATTTGATTATTTTGCAGCAGTAGCAAGATGGCCATGAGCTGTCTTTAGGGGAAAATAGGGGAACAAGACAAGGAAATCCTTACAAAAGTTAGATCATCTTTGTAGATCTGTATTGCTTTGATTGGGGTATGACTTGTGATTTATATAACGTGTTTTTCTGGGGGATGTTGACTGTTAAATTACGACTGTTCTTGTGGTCATACAGCATAATAGCATGGTTTATGGAGCTTCATCTGAATGAGTTATTCTTATCTTGTTGAACTTAATAGCATACTTGGAAGAGATACAGTCAGTGCGGCGCCATACGAACAGCACTGCGGATCCTAAAAGCTCGAATCCTCCCGTACTGGTGCATTGCAGTGCAGGTGTGGGACGAACAGGAGTGGTCATACTGTCAGAGATCATGATCGCTTGCTTGGAACACAATGAGGTGACATCTTTTTCTTTCTTGTGCTTTAAATAATGTCAGGTAGGAAGAGTAAATAACCTGACTAAAATATTTTATGACCATTCACCTGAGAAGCCTTTGGAAGAGTCCTTACAACTATGCTTGAAAGAACTCTTGGGAATTCAACAGAAGTTAATAATCTTCTAGGGTTTCCCACATACACACCAGGTACTGGAATGCTCATTTGGATTCTTGACGCTGTAAGATGTTGAGTCACTGAGTGGAACAAGGTGTTCCCTAGGCTACGGAGCATATTTCAGGATTTCATCCTGACTTTACCACTTCTTGCCTTAATTAGAATAGATAATATTCAAGAACATGTTTTGTAAGTATTCTCTATGCTTGTTATTAATTATTTTGTTCCTAAGTGTAGTGTAGTGTAGTGTAATTGCAGTATCAGTCTTGGCAGAGGACAAAATGGTAGTTTAATAGAATAAAACACAGTCCTATCAACTTTGAGCCAGAAGTGAATAGCTTTAAAGTGTTCATTGATAATATAATATGCCAACTGAGACTCAACAAGCTTGTTTCATTGTGCATCCTTGTCCTAACACTGTGACAGACTTTTCAGCCATTAGATTTGTGAAGACCAATACCCCATGAGATAGGTATCTTCACTATTATGCATATTTCACAGATGATCAGTGGTGTAGTGCAGTCCATACTGCAGACATGGGCAATGAATTGTCAGAGCTGAAATTAGAACAGCTGATTCTGCCCTTAGATTACTAAGGTACTGCTCTGAACCTCCTGCTGAGAAAGAGCAGTTTCCTTGCTCCCCAGCCAATTGTAATGGTTTGTTCTCTTTTTCCAGATGCTGGACATCCCACGAGTGCTGGACATGTTGAGGCAGCAGAGAATGATGATGGTGCAGACTCTTTCGCAGTACACTTTTGTCTATGGAGTTCTCATTCAATTTCTCAGAAGTTCTAGACTTATCTAATCCCTGCCACTTTCTAAGGGGCACTGCAAGTTTACAGAAAGAAAATCACAGTTGTCCAGACAGACCTGCTCTCACTGGTGTTTTCTTTGCATGATGAATCACACAGTCACCTTTTAGGGCTGCTGTGTGACTGTTAAAGGCGAGTCAGTGTCCCTGCAAAGCAGGATCTTTGCTGGACTAAATTCTTCCCATGTTCAGCTGCAGTTGTATGAAGGAAGAATTTAACTTATACTGGTCTGCAGTACTTGCAAATCTTTTTTCAGGTAGTGTTACTCTGGGCAAAATAAGTATCTTATGGAATGGAAATACACAGCACAATTTTACTAACATTATGTTTTGAAACATAATTGTTGACTAAATCAAAAGTTAAAATCTGTAAGAGCACATGGGGTGAGAAAACTCTCCTTGGGAATATCAAGGTCTTATGCAGTTTCATTCTGCTCTTAATTTTATATTTAGAACAATACATCTATATTTTTTAAAATTAACTCTTGGTTTCCTCTGGTTTACTTAGCAAAGTTAGCAGTTCTTAGATATTTCAAGCTTTAATGGTGGTTATTTTTATATTCATAATTTTTAAATTAAAAACCCCAAAATACCCCAAATTTTTTCAACAGAACAATATTTTTCAGAGGAGAAAGCTGACAATGTTTGAACTAACTTTTCAAAAATCATGCAGAAAGTCCTAGCGGAAGCTGTCGGTAATTAGTTGCAGTGCCATGTAATAGGATTGACAAGTGAAAGATAATGGTACCTGTTGATAACTTCCATTTGAGCAGAGGCATGTTTTCCTGCAACGAGCAGGGGAAAAATGTTTTAAGTATCTATGAGGTGATTGGAAACAAATGGATGAGAGAAAGTACATATTCAGTATTATTCATATATTTAGAGGACAGTTTGATTTTACTGGCTGAAATCAAAGTGGATGCAAATGTTTCAAGCACTTTTTTTCCCCCCTCATTTATGTAGTTAAACATAGAAACTATAATGATGCATTGTTTCATACGGTAATATACCATTACTAACCTGTTATTTTAGGAAGAGCCTTTTAAGTTGCTGAAATGAGAGAACCAAAATGGGAGTAAGAAGGTGCTCAGTGGTGAAGCGGAAACGGTGGTATGAAGCATCATGGAGGAGGTGTGGCAGCTGTGCTTGCAGGTTTACACAGTGCAAAGATTACTATTAAAAATGGTAGTGTTCCCAGTCAAGAAAGCCCTTAAAGCACTGGAAGTTGCTGTAGAATCCTCTGGATTATTTTGTCAGTACTAGAACAGATTTTGCTAATGCTGCACAGCATTGCAATGAAGAATATTTGAGAACATTTGTAGAATGTAAGAGCTGTTAGAGGTAACTTTGGAGATGTGGGTATTTTAGTAGTTGTGTAGGTGGCTGAGTCAATGGCTGTGGCATGGACCTGGAGATGAGTCATACCTTTGGTAGTTTCTATTTTGAACCCTGGGGCTGATCTAATGACAGTATCCCTAAATAATCCTCTGTCTGGGGTTTTCAGATGGGGACAGCGTGGTTTTAGCTGCCTTTCCAAGTGTTTTAAGATGCTGAGTTGAAAATCTATTAAAAAATGAGCTATAGTTTTTAGTTATCTGGTTTAATTTTAAAAAGTTCTATAGTAGATCAGTCTGCTGGCATGTGTAATTGTCCATTTCCCTTGATACCTGCTTAGCGAAGTGAAATGAAATGAAAGTAATTTTTATCAGTGCTGAAATGATATTATTCTTCTGAGCTCTAACAAGGGTTTGGAAACTATTAAAACGCCTTCAAAATAGTAATTGTGATCCCAAAACATTAATTAAGAATAATAAATAGGTTGCCTCAATTTCCTCTGTAATAAGCTAGTTCCACAAACTAAAACACACAGTTCAAATTACTTGTGCTATGTCATTCTATACAAAATCTGTTTCTTTAAGGTACCCTGTAGTGATCTGGTGCTGTCAGGTCTGCTTGGAGGCAGTCTGAATTTTTGTACTCTCAGTATAAGTTAGATTGAATATTCCAGACTGGGGAAATGTTGTTCTTCCATAAAATTCCTAGGAATTAAGAATTGCCAAATGTAAAACTGGAAGTCCAGAGGAAACCAGTTACTGAAGACTGATTTTTTTATATATAAATCTTGCAAACAAACCAATCTAACATGTCTGTGTTGAAAGGAGTATTGAAAGAAACAAACATTCTTATCTATTGGTATCATGCTGTGTTTTAAAAACATGGTTAATTTTTTGCCACAGTTCGCTTCTATCTGCAGAAATCTTTTTGAATGGAAAGGCAGGCTCTAAAATGTAGCTTGAACCTTTTGCATATCTAATCTTTGGATTGTGATCTTCATAACCTCATAGATGCCATTTAATGGCATGATAGACAGCCAGAACTTCAAGCAATAGTTTTAAGCTGTTCAGCAGTTACTGGGACAGAACATCAGATGAGAGGCATTAAAAGGAGCAGTGTTAACAAACAATTTAGTCCAATATTTATGGAATTATCTGAAGTGGGTGAGGAAGTCTGTGTCTTTTGGCTTATTTTTCTGTTCTTATTTTGCGAAAAGAATTTGTGTTCACTTTTAGAGGGGGTTGCTCTCCAATCTGACAGTCACAGTCTTGATTTTTATTTTTTAGCATAACACTGCTACCTCCTCCCCTTCATCTTGCAATTCTGTCCATCACCAGTCTGGTTTTGCATTATGAGACTTGACCTTAACAGACTTGACTTCATGTGAGTTTTTCTACTGAAGATTGCAGGATTGCATTTATATGTGAGCATTGAAAATGAGCAGTTTCTTGTCTAAAGATACCAAATGAAATTGAACTTCACAACCTTCTGTAACAAAATTATTTGTAAAACCATTATTTAGATTTTCAGTTAACTTATAAAAGACAATTCAGTTTTTAGCACTTTGTTCTGAGTCTTGAAAAGGGATGCATTTTTACTTGTAGTTGTGCTGGGTGCTTCATGAAGTGTTGGACGTTGTAAGAACATCCGTTGTCCAAATCCAGTCACAGCGTGAGTTGGAGGTGGATTTACTTATCAAAAGCTTAAAATTTCACTATAAGCCTGTCCATTTTGCCAAATGTACTTCTATTTTTACGGGGATGAAACCAGATTATTATGCAAGATTTGAACTGAGTTTGTGTAGTAAAAAGAGTTGTTTGAAGACATTCTTGCAGTAAATGGCAAAAATTACGCTGATCTCTAGGGATGTCAGAGCTCTCAGGGACAAATAAAGGTGCTATATACTGTCAAGAGACAGATTTGACTGTCTTTTGTTGGCTAGGTAGAATGTGCTTTTTAGGATCAAATTCTATGAAGAGTCAGAAGAACCCACAAATTGTAGGAAGGACTTCTGCACATTTCATTTCTTTCTTGGTTGCTCTGATGAGAGATTTTTTTTGGCCAGTGAATCTTTGTAGTTTTGGGCTATAAGCTCTTCTCTAAGAAGCTAAGTCAGAGCCCTGTCCATTGCAAAGATGTCACTGACTTAGCTGTTATCTGTAGGCTGCAGCTCCCTCCTGGCCCTGTTGGGTGAGGGAGAAGCTCTGTGGCACACAGGGGAGTTCTGCACAGCCTCTGCAGCCTGCACAGCAGTGCTCTCCTTCTCTGCTGTACCCTGGGAAGAGAAGGAGAAGTTTTATGCCTTAGTATTGCACTCACTGCAATGTCTTTAGCACTCGTGAACAATTAACACTACAAGTGCAAGGTGCTATGGTTTAGACATAGAAATACATTTAATTCAAAGGCTGGGTCCCTGTATTTCTGTGGATGAAGAGCTGCTCTAAGTTATCATCAACATGTAGGAAAAAAGTAAAATAAAGTAAGAACAAACAAAAGTAAAGTAAATTTGTACTAAGATGGAAAAGATTCTTGACATTTTTATAAATTTATTTTTGGCTCCTCATGTAATCCTGTGTATCTCTTTTTGAAGTGGACAACATTTAGAGCAATTTTCTCCAAAATAGCTCCTTTAAATTTAATAAGTAAGACTACCTGAGGCTGCTGCTACGTATTTCCTGTTGGAGCAGCTGTTAAAGTTGAGTGGCTTATAGATTTCAACGGCCTTTGGACCAAACTTGGGAGCTGCAGTGTTGTTTATACAAGCATTATATAAGCTAGCTGTGTAATGAGACCTCAGTTTTAATATCAGTAGCATTACTGAATCCCTGGACTTAAAATAGTGAGCCCATTACTATATTTCAATAGTTAGTTCAAATTATTAATTTAAAAAAATCAGTGCTTCAGTTGCTAAGAACTCAGCGCTTTAGGGTTGGGTTTTTTTTCAATACTGCAAAGTCATGCAAAGCCAGAGCCCAGTCCTGCAAGATGCAAAATTCCTGCAGTTCTTCTGTGGGAATCAAAATGGGCTTATTGCCAATGAAAGCTTGAGCCCTTAAGGCATGAATACTCACATGTCTGCTTTAAATTTAAATACAGATTACGAGAATTAACCAAAAGAATCCAGCAGGAATGTGCATACAGGAAGGTACACATTGAAAGGAAATGTAGCTGGGAATTGAGAAGAAATTCTCTTGTGCAAGTACAAAATTTTGGACATAGAGAGTGAGGATTTGAGGAGTGTCAGAAGGCATTTGGAGGAGGATTTGGAATGTTTTTTATCCACAGTAAAGCTGCTAGAAGGGTTTGAGTCATGTGGTATGTTTTTCATGGCATGGTAGAGTAAGTGAATATGTAGTCATGGGTGTTATTTTTACTGGCTTTTTAAAATGTGATTTTTTAAACTCCAAATATTTTTTCAGAGACTCTTTATTTTTACATATCTTCCTTTCCAAATGTATTGAATACAATCTGTCAGCTCAATTTCTGTTTACTTATTAAAGGTCAGATTTTTCAAACCACAGTCTCTGGTTTTACAGATGCAAAATGCAGGGAGAATAGGCATAATTGTAATTTTGCAGTGATGATTGCTAATGGATGCAGGTGAGATGATTTGAAAGTCTGAATACATTATGAATGAAACCAGGTGTTTACAGTTGGTGTGATTTGCACCAAGTTAAGGCTGGGCTGACAATGAGGCTCTTGAAATATGGAATTTAACATGTGCTTAGAAGTTCTGCTGCAGTGCAGCATTTGTAATACAGTGACATTAAAATAATGTCATACTGTGCTAAGGTAAGGGAAACAAAATCTTAAACTTCTAACTGCTGTTGGAAACATGTCTGTAAAACCAAATTTAAGAAAAAAATTACTTAATAAGATCCTGCTGGGGACCAGCTGACTTGGTGCATTCTGTTGGCATCACATATGTTACTTTAAAGTCTAACTGGGATGGAAAAGAAATGATTTGTTAACTTCAATGAGCATTTCAAAAAGCAGTTGCTAAATCGCCTTTGGTTCTATTCCTTGCCATTTTCTACATGATGCTGCATTCAGTGGTGAAGAATAACCTCCAGTGTATTTGCTTTGTAGAAGTCTATTCTTCAGCTCTACTTAGAGGATGAAGATAGAAATCAAATTGAAAGAATCTAATGAACAGAGTTTACAGCAGATTCAGCCTGTGGCAAGTCAGAGAGCAGGTCTGTAGATATTGCCTTGTTCTTTTGGTTCAGATATGCAGCAATCAAAACTACGAAATTATTAATTTTATGAGTGCAGTTTCAGAAGGTGCCTAACTTTTGTAAAGGGAATTTAAATGCTGTTTTTTCCTTTTGGAAATATTTAGATAAAATTAGGAGACTTTTAAATACTTCAAAGACATTGCAAATGCCATTAATTTTTAGAATGGTAGGAAACTTGATGGGGAAAACCCCTGAAAAATCCTCCAGTGTGTCACCTTGCTAGTCCTGGATAATTCTGACAGACAAGGCGTGCATGCCCTTTACAAAGATGCTTGCTTAAATCACTTTGAAATACCCAACATATCTGTCCTCTTTATGTCTGATCTGGGGGGACTTGCATTGAAATTTGAGAGGCTTGACTTGGCAAATCAGTAAGTCTGTGCACTCCTGCACACTGCTGAAATCTCTCCACTCACTTATAGCAAATAGGTGTCTGAAGTCCTGTCAGCAGTTTTGTAGGATTGAACCTTTAATGTCAGAGGAACAGAGGATCTGGCTCCATTTTCTTCATTTTCCTTTGAGCCAGTATGCAAGGATTTAAATGGGACTTTGTTTAAACAGTAGCAAACATGAAGTATTATTTTTTAGTACTAAGCTAGTGGTTAATGTGTTTTTTTGCTGTCTTGTCACCAATATTGTAAAAATGTATAATCAAACCAGCTTTAATTCTTGTAAAACTGAAATTGGTTTGTAAAACAATGTATAAATTGTGTTTCATAGACAGAAAAGCTTGTATTACTGAATGTAATATATGTGAAATGAATATATTATAGTCTATTTTTGCCATGGAAATAAATATTTGAAGCAGCTATGAGTTTTTACTGTTCCATTATAAAAAGAAAAATCTGATAACTTAATGTTCATGTGTAGTCCCAGGCTGGGACTTTACCTTCAGTACACAAAGGTGTGATCCCTCTTTTAAAGCCTTGCAAGTACTGGATATAAAATTTAGGCTCTCAAATACGAAGAGCTGCCATCTTTGTAGCAGGAAGGTCTTGCGTCTGCTGCCCTGTCATCACTGCTCACAGTGTTTTGCATTTTCGAAAGCTATCTTTGGTACTGAACTTTCAATTTCCCTGTAACCTTTAAGTGTAGGAGAGTTAAAAAAATTTCAAAGATTGGAGAAACCCTTTCCAAAAGCAAGTGAGAGAGGAAATGGTTGATTCTATGCTTACTATCATTGGACCTGCTACCAAGAACTAACACTGAAGTTTTTCTTTATTTTATAATTGGCATTAAGTTAAAAAGGTAGGTGGTGCAAAGGCTTGCTCTACACACCTGGTGTGGTGTGAGACTTTATAATGTCATTATACACAAATTGCACACTGGACATTACAGTTGCCCACTGGACAATTGCATTTCCCTTGTCTTTGCTAAATGCCTGGTGCCTAACTGTACCTGAAATGATCAGGCTTGCTTTTAACTAAAATTTTGCCTTGCAGGTGCACTCAGTTTGATGATATTAATTAGCTTAAGTAAGATAGTAACATACCAGCTATCTGTGTACTTGTCTCATCAGTTCCCAAGTCCCGGGGAATGTCTCGTGAGATGTTCCGAGTTGTTTGGATCCGATTATTAAAGGATACCTCTGCTTTAAATTAAGGTGCAAATGAGACCATATGGCAAAGTCAATAGTACAGATTTAACAGTAAATACATGGTAGAGGAGAGAGAAATAGGAAGAGAGAGAATGTGAGAGGGACAGATTAAATGAAAAAGGTAAAGCTATTACCACCACATGGATTCTGATGGCATCTTGCTGGTCCTGCTTCTGGTCTTCTCGGTGGTGAGGGTCCCAAAATCATGCTTCTGAGGTACCACTTATACAGTCCAAGTCTCAGATATTCACAGGGCATCTCAGATGTTTCCACAACTTGGGATGGCATGGGTGTTGTTCTCTTTCCCACAGCTTTCACAGTGTGCTAATATCAAACCTTTACCTTCATTTAGGTGTGGAATTAATGCTTTCCTTTCTCACAGTTTTCCATGGTGGGAATCTTTATTTGGGTATGTTACCCAGATCTGCCTTACCAGGCCTGTTTCCTGTTGTTGCCATCTGCTCTTATCACAAGTTCCTGTCACAGTGGCTTATCTTATGGGAACTTCCTTCTTTGACAGTGTTTTGAGACAACTAACGGCATTCTTTAAGTCCTGACAAGTATGAGCAAGGCTCTTTTATTTGACATAGATTCAAAACCAGAAGAGGGAAATGGGCCTTTCTGGGTTCCTAGGCTCATGATAGAAATGCCCAGCAGTTCTGGTCAGACATTATTTGTACTGGTTTTGAGGCAAGGGTCTCTTCAGAAACCTAAATTTTCTCTAAATCCAAATTGTTTTAGCCTGTAGCTGCTATTCTCCAGTCACTGTAAAATCCCCATTAGAGCCTTCTGGTAGCCAGAGTTGGCTGACAGGAAAGTGACCTGATGCCTGGGTTTGGCACAGCCAGCCAGCAGCTTTCTTAGACAAGAGCTCCTGGACTTGGTACACGAGAAACTTATGGGAGCTGATGAGAGAGGTTTTAGCCTGGGGCCTTGACTAGCCCCTAAAGTAGCTCTTGCTCAGCTGTTAGGGCTGTTTAAATTGGGAATGACTGTGAATAGATGAAGGTTACATGAAACTCAGTAATGCTTGGTACCTAGCTGGAAGTTTTGCATGTACACATTGCTCTATTTAGGATCTGATGAGAGATTTCCTTACACCCATTCCTTTTCCTGAGGGGCCTATGACAGCATATAAATGTGTTTTCTCCCTCTCCACCATTTTTATGAGCATCCTCTGAACTTTGGATAAAAACAAACTGTGCAGAAACATTGCCTCATGCAGCCTGAGAACTGCTTGTGGAGGATCGCAGTTTGTGAGTATGATGGGAATGGCACTTAGGTAGGTACGGATGGGAGAATGGTGTAGCAGGAGAGTTGGAGTTGAGTGAGGACTGGGGAATAGGTGAATGGTCATGAGTTCTGAACTAAGGAAGTTATTTCATATCACTGTATGTCCCATTGGCTCAGTCTAGCTCTTTCAAGTTGAACCTTCTGCCACCAGCTCTGATGGCAATTCAGGAATGGCAATTCTGTGGCTCCAGTGAAACATAATGCTTAGGGAAATGATGATTCTGATGCTTAAATGCCAGTGCTGTTACTACAATTAGCCTAATTTGTTAAAAGCAAGTGTAAGTAGGATACAGATGAGACTGGGACTACTTTTTTCACAAAACTTTACCTTTCAGAGGTGCACGGGGTTGAAGACATGTTGCAACATTTGACTTCAGGGCATTCTTTGGGAGCTTTTCTAAAGCATGGACTTCAGGGCACATGCATTTTCTTGGGTTCTCCACTTGCAAAACAGCATAACATAGATGTGGGGGCTAGAAGGGGTAGTTTACAAAAATGCTGCCCCTTTTATGATCAGTCACATCTCCCAAACTGACAATCTTTCACATGGACACCTAAATTTAAACCAAATGTCTGCCATTCCCAACATACCAAATTATTTTTTGCCCTGCTTATTTTATGGATTTAAAATATCAGCTGTAATAAACAAAACAACCAGAAAAGATTTGGAGGGCTTGCAGATGAGCTTCAGGTTATTATTATTAGCCATTTCTAAAATGACAATCATGTGCCTTACGTAAGTCTAGAAGGACATCAAATCCTTCCATAAACAGTCCCTGAATTATCATACCCAGAGGTGAATGAATAATTTTCACTGGTGGTAAGTACCTATGAAGAAAGCTTCTCTCAAGCCTGGCTAATATTGATAATCAGTGATTGAAGGAACTGCATACTCTGTGTGTGCATATGTAGATCTGATTTCTTCTGTTTGCATGCTGTGCTCTTTGCAACTGACACTGCAAATGTAATTCCATTGAAAAAATCAAACAAATTGAGGAAATTAGAAGATAGTTCAATAATGTGGAAGATACTATTTTAGCAGATTTATCAGGGTTTATTGTTTTCTGTATCATAGCAATACAGAAATAAAGTCATTTGTTCTGAAGTGACTGTCTCTGAGCCTCCAGGAATAGCAAGTACTCACTCTGTATTTGAAAAATTTGAGTGGTCTCCTGAAGACCAGCTGTAGGTCTCCAGCACATTAAATTCCATCATTTGTTGAATGATTACTTCTCTCCCTAAATTAGGAGAAGCAATTTAAGTTGAAGCTATAATCTTAGAAATTGTTCTTCCTCAATTTCTATGGTATCTGTGTCCTCTCTGGTCTCACTTGTGTCAAACGTTGGGAAAAAGCAGGGTGCCAAATGCCTCTGAGCTGAATTTCTGGTTGGAGAGGCTATACCTCTGATGTCCTGCAAGGAATTCTCAGGCTGACAGGAGAGCTGATAACCTTTGATATGTTGCTTCACTTTTTTTTGGCATGTGAGCATGCTTATGAGTGAGAGAAACAGATACTGGGAAGAGCTGGGGTCATCTCATAGTTCTGTTACTCATCTGCAATGAGGCTCTGGCTGCTGTGAGATGTAAGGTATGCTGCAGCCCTCATGAAGATACTGTAAGGGGAGTCCTACGGGCTTGCTGGATTCTTGGGATAACTGCAGAGAGCTCTGCACCTCGTGCTACAGATCATGCTGCCTGTCCCCGAGAATGGGACAGCATAGCTCTGTGGCCTGCCAGGCTGAGGCTGTGCTCAAATTTCTCAAGTTTCATAGGTCTCCCTACTCCATTTATATAGCCTTTCCTTGCCCTTCTCAAGGTCTAATTTCATACTCCTGATGCAGTAGGGCTGGAAGGATTGCAGGGGAGACTGTTGAAGCCTGAGATCTACAAGAGCAGCAAGGGCACAGCAGGAGCAGCCTGTGTCTGTACCCTGTGGGGATGGGTGTCTGGCACCTCTGACATTCTTCCAGGCCAAAAGAGAGAGTCCACACCTTTTGGTGATCAATGTCATGGTTTAAAAGGTGAATGTGAGTGAATTTTTGTGGGTTGTCACCTGGCTGTCAGGCACACCTCCTGCCCTTTGCTGTCTGCTGGAATTAGCTTAGTGGGTGAGCTGAAGGATCAGTCCCATTAGGAGCCCAACTGCCCTGGACGCTTTATACAGAGAACAGAAGGTTCCATGCACAGCAGACACTTCTTCCTTAATTTTGGCTCCCTTCACCTGAGTTAACACTTCTTGTTGCTATTCATCAACTGCCTAACATTCTGGAGTCCTCCTGGGCATTCTTTAGGGTGGCTGAAATGATCTATGGGTGCTCTGTGGCTCAGCTGATGGTTTTGTCATGCCAGTGATAACTGCTGATTCTTCTTTTCCCTTCCCAGCAATGCTTTATCCCCATGACATGCTCAGCTTCCGCTGGCCCATGACCTGCTACAGGTTTTGAAACTGGATCCCTTGACTGGCTGTGACCCATGCTGGGGCAATGGCTGGTGCAGCAGCTCAATTTTCTGCTCACCTGTTTGGGTATCACTTGCTTTGCTATTTGGAATAGAAACTGAAGGTGGTTGTTGGTGAATGAAGCAGATTTCACTATTGATAAAGGAAGCAGGAAGATTGGGCTGCTTGTGAGTATCTGGCTCAGTCATTTTGAAGAGAGAGAAATGATTTTATTTTTTTTGAAATCACTGGTTGCTGTTCTGTTCCTTGTAATATGGGTACATACCAGGTGTCAGCTCCTGGAAGGAGAAAGTTAAGTGCCTGGGAAATGCCAGAGAGAAAAGACAGGTGGCTCTAGAGACATCATGCAGCTGCAGTGTCCTGCACTTGCTTAGCGGTGTATGGTCCTGCTTTGGGTGGTCAAAATCTAAAGTGGGATGCTGGAGTTTCCCACAGCTCTCTGAAGTACATCCTAAATGCCAGTTGTGTGGGGTTTTCCCCGTTTCACAAATTTTAAGTCTCAAATACAAATGCTGTAATACGGAGGTGGAAAAACTGAGGGAGCTCTAAAATACGTTTGAAGGCCAATGTTAACAAGTGGCACCTAATCTCTACTCTGTACGTGTGTTCTACCCAATAACCATTTTTAAAAATTTTTTTCTTCATCATTTTTTAAAAGATGGAATAAGTAAAACTTTCCCCAGTCCCTTTTTTCTATTTAACATTCATTTTCCATTATTACTCCTTCCTTCAGGCTGTGGCCAGAGGCTGTAGCCTTTCTATGATCTGCCAAGAAAAAATTGTCATTGATGTTTAGACAGCTCATCAACAGGAAATATGGTTGAGGAACTGGTTTTATTTGGTTTTGTGTTACTCATACAACATACAACATAGGAAATGAGTATGTCATTATTTGTGCCTTTCTGTGAGGTTCACTGCTGTGGTGTTTTGTGTGTTTTTTTTTTTTTAATTTACAGAATTTAAATGTGACATTCTTATTAATCTTTACTCAGACTCCCATTGACAAGCCAAAGTTTGCTGAGTGATGTTTCTTTATGATGTGCAAGTCACAGTGTAGCGACAGGCAGGAAGGAAAACCCCTAAATTCCATTATTGCTCAAGAATGGAGGACCCAAAGAGCAGGTGAAGTCCTGCCTGAGGAACAAAGAGGATACCTGGATACATCTAACCACACTCTTTAGTTTTCTAACCAGCCCACTGTGTCAGAATTCTTCATATAACAGAAACAATAGTTTTCTAGGGGCATCCTCCCCTTCAGCTCTCTGGGGTAAGAAATAGAGGGAGTTTCCTTGGGGATGGGAGTAAGGCTGTGATCACTTGTGATTGAGGACAAACCCTCCCTGCACTGTACTGACTCAGCCCTGTGGCCACAACTTTTCAACAAGACAGGCTCTGATAGAGGGATGCAAAAACCCTCACATTATCTTACCTGCTTTTCAGTGAGCCAGAGCACTCCGACTGCAGGTCCGATTAACAAGGCAGCCAGCTGAGTGCCCATCTGCCCAGTCATGTGTACATGGCTAAAATAAACCCTGAGCTGCTGTCATTGTCAACAAATGCAATTTATTATTGTGGACAAGGCACCCAGGAAAGTGCTTTTTGCATTTTTTGGGAATTACGTTCTGCACTGCAGTGCTGATGATTGTGCCAGATACGTTGTTTTTGTCTTGCTGGCTTTTCTTAGTCTTTTTAAAATTTCTTTTTTTGCCCAAAGTTTATGCCTCACAAGTGAAGCAGTGGTCTAGGTCTGCTGGAGCTACTTCCAGCTGTAACTGGCCATCTCGCTTATGGAATCCAGCAGACACTCACAAGGCAGAGGGAAGGCAAGTGGTGCCAGCTGTTGTGTATGAATTAGTACAACTTGGGCTTGTCCATGGAGGAAGAAGCTTAAAACCAACCCAGAAGATATTAGGGGACAGACTTTATCCAGTTCCTAAGGCTTCTTACAGTTCCTCACTTACAGCAAGACCATATAACTTGCCAGCATCTCCTCAGAACCTGTTAGGCTCATTCTGCAGTAATGTGAATGCCAGTCAATAGCTGTACTCTGATTAAACAACAAAATTTGGGCTGATTTTGTGCAATGCATGTGATAACTTCAATTTAAACTTTAAGCATAAAATACACCACCTTTTCTCCACTTGCTGTTTGAAATGCCTGATGTATCTTCTACTAGCTAATCCTGGTCATCAAACAGTACCCAACTCAATCTTTTCCCAACATCAAAGCTTGATGCAGAATGCTATGCCATGGTTGTCATTAATGCAAGAAATTGAACAGTCTTGGGCATCCCATTCAGCTAAGAAATAAAAATAAAAAACTATGGTCACTAATTTATGTAGCTGTGTTAAAAGCTGGTTTTCTTCCTGTGAAATAATTTGATTTTTCATTTGCAGTGTTCTGTAAGTGCCAACATAGTGTATTACGTACTGGAACTGTTTGTCCATTCTGTCCATTGTTTGATGTTAAATTGATGTTAAGCTGTTGAATTCTTGCAGACTACAAAATCTTGGATCTTTATAGCAGGACAACTGCACTAGCATTAATGTATTTAAAACAATAAATATTTAATAACTTACAGCTTTTAAAAATACAAATCTAATTTTAGTATTCTTAAAAGTTTGTTCTGAGTTACACAATTATAGGCAAAATATACAAAATTCTTTTGATAACTGATCCTTTAGAGTCTACATTAACACAGGGATTAATTAATGCCCAATTAATAGTATCCTGCTAGAGAGATCTTAGCAATATTTAAACAGCAATAAACTTAAAACAAATAATTTACTACTATTTGACAAATGGCAGTTCACCACAGAAGTAGCTTTATTCCTGCTTAAGTTTTGGCTACTGTTATGCATAGTCACGTGAGATCCGAAGGGCCTCTGCAAAGCTTTCCTCAAGATCATCAAGTTGATGATCTTCCAAATCACTGTCGCAAGCAATCAAGTTTAAAGTTGCCTCACATGTGGGTGAAGTGTATTCAGATTTCACATAAGAATCAGACTCTGTTGCAGAATCCATCATTTCTGCCATGTCCTCTGAAAAGTCCTCAATGCTCTGTGTCTCCTTTGACAGTTCCCTGCATAACAGTGACTCACATTTGTTTGGTTCCTTTAATGGTAAGTCCATGGTCCTAAAGAACTCTTCACTTTTTGTGGCTTTTCTTAGCCTGTGACCTTTACTGGTAAACTCGAGATCCTCCATAGTATCAAACTCTTGCAGATCCAGTGAGTCAAAGGCTTCCAAGTCTCCATGGATTTGCTCTGCCTCGCTGTCTGGGCCGCAGCCGAGATCTCTTTTCAGCGCATCCAACATGCAGCGCATTCTGGTCTGGGGGGTAAAGGAAGGAAAAGGTCACAATTCTCCAGCCCTATGGCACCTGAACACTGCTTAAACTCAGGGCTTAATTCCGACAGAAGGAAAGGGAGGCTACTTGCACTCAAGTGAATGAATTACACAGGGAGTGTCACCAAACTGAGTTGACTATTGTCCCTTTTTAGTCACTGTGCCTGTGACTCCTGATCTGCCCTGTTCCATGAGCCTGAAAATCTCATTTATGGAGAGAAAGGCTCCCCAGTGAGCATTCAGGTTACCTTTATTTTCAAACACACCACTGCACTTTGGAAATGTCACCCATGTATGCAGAGAGAGAGAACTACTACAGGGGAAACACCTACCTCATCCAAACGGTTCTTATTTGCTTCTATATGGCACTCAAACAGTTGTTCCAGAACACTACAAATGAAAATCAAATTACTTCATTGGAATCAAATGAACTTTCAACAGACAATTAGATGATAATAAATTAACGACTGTACTTTTTTATTTTAATTTCTTAGCTGAATGGTACCACTGAGACTGTTTCAACTATGCTCTGTCACAAAGAGGGCTACCCGTAGTTGGTAACCACTGGACATGTGCCCAGCAGGCACACTCAGCCTTGGGCAGCAGGTGGTAACCATCGAGTGATTTGTACCACAACTCTTTGTGTGTCTGGTCTATACGGTGGGAGAAAGCAACAATCCAGTGGTGGTTCCGCTAACATGCTAAAGTATCCAAAACCTCTTAGATCCACCACAGTGGCAGATATATACCAGAGTGAATAAAAGGAAAGAATAAAATCCAGCTTCAATAAAAAAAATCCTGAGCAAAGTCTTCAGTCCTGAGAGTTGTCTTCCATTGCTTAAATAGAATGAGAAAAACAATGCAGAGAAAGTGGTCTGTGACAACTAAAGTACATAGTAACTGGAACAGATTTCCGGAAAGTCAAGTGAATTTAATCTAGCACACATAAGAAATTACTTAAAAAATAGTTCAAGAAGGGTATTAAGGAAAGACATTACTGTAAAAAAGAGCCAGAGGGAGACTGCTCTTGAAATTTACTAAAGATTAATTTTTTGACTTACTGCACTTAACATTCTCATTGATAGCCTTGGTGTGAGAAGAAAAACACATGAGAGCACATATAATAGAAAAATAGCTGGGAAAATTATGAACCCAGAGACAGACCAGAATATTATGAAATTAGCCTGCTTTGAATGTGCAATTACAAAAATGGGTTAAAATTCTGTATCAGAAATACCGTAGGGTTTTTCACATAAACAGAGTTCTTTATCAGAAAGAACCAGTATGGAAAAGAATTTGGTGGTACTATTCAAATATATTCATTGTTTAATTATTGAAAAAATTCTGATTTAGCAACTGCTGAACCTTTATCTGAAACAGAACATAATTCTGGCAACCCATGTTGAAGTCTGCATTCGTGCTGGAACAGGAAAAAGGAGAGAATGGAGATGGAGGACTTGTGTGATAGATTAGTAACTCAGTTAATTTAGCAAAAAAGATGTTGCAGAGCAAAATAATTTCTTCTTAGCGTTATTCTACCTATGGTTCCAGATCAGTTTCTAACAGCTTTCATCTCATGGTACACAGCAGCAGATGAAAGTAGATGACACACAGGTATTTCATAGTTCCCCTTTCTTACACAAAGCAAAACAGAAGAGGAAACAAAACAAAAGCAAGGGGTAACTGTGTATATATATTCTTAAAGGCAAAGAAATTATTAGTAATCACTATTTAGCTTTCTTACTAAGTCCATGTGTTTCTGACACAGCATTACAAAATTGAAAACATCTGTAACCTACCTGTTAGAATATAGCCCAAGGCTAAGAATGTCATTTGTTACATCTTCAAGGAAAGTTAAATATAAAAGCTCCTCTTCTCTGCAGGGAGAATAGAAAATTGAATGTCAAATATTTTACAAAAGAGACACATATGACACAATGTAGCAGGTATAACATCTTCATGGGAAAGGCCATTAAAAAGATTGTATCAGCTGCTATTTCTCATAAATCTATCAGGACAAACTAAACCTTTCATTCAATCTGCAAAATATGAGACTGTTAGAAAGGTCCCTATGGTGCTTTGTGTTTATGCTAACTTTTGGTTGTGGTATAATTTAGCAGAGAGATCCTGAGTGAGGTAATCAGCAAATCTTAAGTGTTCAGAACCTGCTTTGCACTCAAGAAGAAAGGGGGGCTAACAGGGAAGAAAGTGTATAACTGCAGTTTGATGCTCTGGATAAAGGCTTCCAAAGGAGCTTCTAGAGAATCTGACTGTGGCTGAAAAATTGCTTGTCATAAATGAAAGCTCAGAAAAATTTAAGTGCTTATTTGACAATCTCCTCTCCTTTCACACACATCTCCTGGATGTAAAAATTATTAGTGTGAGATGTGACTTTCACCTCTTGGAACAAATTTATCTCTATTTTAATACCTCTTAAAGCCTTGTTGATTGCTCTAAATGGGAGACTCTCAAAGTTTGGAGTTCTGCTTGAAAAACAGTAAGAAAGAAAACCCCAGAAGAAAATGTTTCAGTGCTGTTTCTCTTTCACAGTATCTTTCTAAATCTCCTAAAGTATCCAACCAAACTCTATTGGATCATCCTCCAGTCTTAACAAAGAGAAAATAAAAAATAGAATACATCTTGCATGACTTCCATTACATAAAATTTGTCAGCCAGCCTAAAGATTATTGTTTTAGTTCCCTTGGAAAGATATCTATAGCTGATCTTTGATACTGCATGCTTAAAGTTAGGCAAGAACAAGCCCCCCTAAAGCACAAAGAACTGACTTTCCCAAGGCCACCTGATAATAAATTAGCAGTGTTTCTGAATATAACTCAAACCTCTTCTAAGTCTTATCAAATTTCAGTGCAGAAATGTGGTAAGAATGCCCTTCAGTTTGGCATTTTATTTGCCAATATTTGCTTCAGAGATTACAGACCAAAAAAGAAATGGAAGGTTAAATTACATTCACTGCACAAGAAGAGAATTCTATCCTCCTTCTGAAGACATAATAAATTTTCTTCATTTTTAGATTCCCATAAGTATTTAATAAAAAATTCATGGTCATATCAATTCTCCTGCAAATTGTGAAGAAGTTTGTTCTGAGTCCTCATTCACTGTTTCAAGTTCATCAGTTTTGAGGAAAGCTTTCTTATTTGATGTAAATGAGCAGAAAAATGGTTTAAGCATACTTACTGAGCCTTGACAGTCCTCCCTGGTGAAGACTTCTGAGAATACAATGATGGCTCTCTAATTAGAAAATCAGAGGGCAAGAAAGAGAATAACATTCCTTTATACTACTTTGCATCTCATTTTCTTCTGGAGCCATGCTGTGCCACTTCATCTTGGAAAAACACCCACCAGAACACCTGCAAACCCTGCTCCAGGAGCACAATCACTGCTTACACTGAGGCCTCAAAGACTATGGTTCAAGAGTATTACAACACCTGAGTAAATGCAATGCTCAAAAGACCTCCACTATTCATGAGTGCTATTTTAACTCAGAGTACATTTTTTCCTTCAGATAAAAGTGTCTTTGTATGAAAAGGCCAGAGAGCAAATCAGTGAGTCCTGCTGGTGCTTAGGTCAGCAATGAGGAGAATCATCTCCGAGCCCTTGGGTCCTGGCCTGATTTCCAACACTGCTTTTGCATTGCAGCAGTATTCTAAATCTCAGTATTATGTTTTTAGAAAAAGATATGGAAAATGCTTATGGTCTACAATTCTCACATATTGTAGATTCAAAAGGCTGGATGTCTTTTCCTCAAGGCAAATACCAATTGGAATACCAATCCAGTATTTAGTTATAGTGTGGGCTCAGATGCAAAGCACTAACAGCTGTATTAATGTGTCATCACTGTGACTTCTCACAAAAATATTCATGCATTTCAGAGCTCTCCTTCTTAACTGGCTTCCCAATGGAACTCTGTCATAAGAAAATAATGAACTTTAAAGTTGGGAAAGGCCATTTATGTAAAAAACCCAATGAAACAGAAGTCCTGTGAGAAGAGACTTAGACAGAGAAACGTTAGTGAAGAATTATGGCCTAGGAACCAGCTGCAGAGAAAGCAAGAAGGAACACTTCAAATATTATTTCCTGCTGTAAATCAGGCACCTTAGGATGGAATATGGACAAGCATCTGTTCTTCTGTGAGGCTCATCCACAGTATTTCTTCTATCTTCAGCCTACAACAGAGAGGTAAAAATCTTTATTATCAGTGCAAAAACATAGCAAATTTCAAAATTAAAATGAATCTAGTAACTCTCTGTGATTAAACAGCCCTACAAACTTCATGCCTTTTCTGAGAAGCTCTGGGTAAACAGATAAAAAGCACACCTTCTTCTGCTGAAAAGCCATGTGCCAGTTATCTGATACCTAACAGATACTTGATAGTACACTTACAGAAACAACTGGAAAAAAAATCAAGAGATCTCTTCATGTGCCTCTATATTTATTTCTTATTGTTTGCACTCATCCTTCTGAAACTCTCTCTCCTCTACAGAAGTAATTCATCTCATGGCAATACAGAAAATGAAACCTAAATCAGTTGTATACTGCTGTAGTAGTGATGAAGTATATATCACATAATGATGGTGAGGGAAGTGGTTAAGAGTACCCAGATGACTGACAGATGTATTATTACCTTCAGTGCAGTCCTCTGCTGTTCAACCATAACTTTTCTCCCAGACTCTTTGTCTACCGATGAAAACCTACAAAATTTAGTGAGGTATTAGATTTCCAAGTAGGCTGCTTTCAAAATATGCAGGATGAGAATACCAGTGCCACTGTGAAAATTTTCCATCAGTGTGAACGGAATCTAGTACCCAAGAGTTTAGAAAATTCCTGCCAGACTTTTGTTCACATAATAAAGCCAAGTTACTGTTTATTTTGAAGGATGACAGTAGTAATTCAGAGGTGATCCAAATCCATTATTTTGCTCCATATTGACAGGGGATAGCTAAATTATGCAGAACAATCATTCAGAATTAAGAATGGAGATGATCCTAAAAATAAAAGTGCACCAGGAATATAGATGATGCCTAGCCAGAAAATCAACAGTTGCAACATGGAATGCAAGCTATCATAATTCCAAGTCTTAGGAAATTTCTGATTTGTTCTGTAACAAAACCAGAGTTAGACATGAAGGCAATGAGGACACAAACGGGAAAAGATTTCTCTTTATAAGGTAGAATCAGTAAAACCAAAACTAAATCAAAACTGTTCAATTTGCTAATAAGTTCAATACAAGAGAAAGACAGTAATTTTAGTTAAAATATTTCATATAGGGTATATCTGAAGGTATTTAAATTCAAGTGATAAAAAGGCAATGAACAGCTGCATTAAAGAGTTAATAAAAAGATCTTTGCTTGGTGTATTAATTAATGAACTGGAAAATATGAGACTACAGGGGTAGCAGTGGGAAACTACTTGCATGCCTATACTGGTTAATTCTTTACAAGACAGAAAGCACAACTATACACCAGAGGGAGTCCAGGGAAGAGAGAGAGAATGACTATCACCTGCCAGTGTGAGATCCCACAGTTTGAATTTAGTGGCACTTCATATCCAATTTGTATAGATGAAACCAGTTGCTCCGGAGCAAAGACAAAAAATATGCCAGTGTTCTAACTTTTGCTGAGGCATATTTAGAATAACTTCAGAACTATTAATCCAGTTTTATACAAATGTACATGAGAGCAAAACATATTGCTTTTATGAAGATACTGTTATGATTACATCTAAATCCCACAGTTTCAAAATAAAGTTTCAATCCCCCTACCTGATCACATCAGTCTGTGTTTGAGCTTCCACACGGTGCTTGCTGCGATTCTTCTTTTTCCTTTGGGCAGGATGGTAATACCTGTACTGTGACAGGAAAGATTTAGCATCTGATCTTAAGGTGCGTGGAGTAAAGGGTTTTCGGCTCTTAGTAAAGTATTTGGAGTGCTTCTCTAGAAGATCCCCGCTGCATACTTTGGAGTTGCTTCCTTGACACCTCTGGGAATGACTAATGTTCATAAAACCATCAGTGGAGTGATTACATGAAAGTCCAGAGCGGTTTCTTGGTGGCCTTGATATACTGATACTGGAGCTCGAGACAGATGCCTTAGATGTATTCCGAGAACATTTTCTGGCATATTTTACTGCACTGGAATGAACCGAGCCATGCTCACCATAAGGAGACAGTGCTCTTGATAGGTACTGTGCCTGCCCAGCACATGGGAAAAGACTGTCTTTGTCTTCTGCTTCCAAGAAACTCTAGAAAAAAATATAAAACAACATTTGATTGCTTTGCAAGTCACCAGCTTTGCTCATGACGGTACTCCCATCTATTACTGTTATCAACTTGGAAATGTTTTCTATGTAAAAACTTTCAATTTTTGTAATATCAAAATGGTTTCGGAGCAAACCCAGTGCAAACCCTAGTCACAGGAAAGAAGAGACTAATAAGCAAATGGCTTGCTTCAGTAGCAAAACAGTGGTGCTCTGTTACAGAATATTGATGGCTACATCAAACCAAGAGTTTAATCCAACAGCTCAATATATTTTTAGAAGTCAAGAATTCATTGCACTGAGGCAAATTATTTTATTTGGGTATGCTCTGTTCATACCACCCAGGCAAGGTAAAGTAGACATTAGTCAAAATTATCCCATGCTTAAAAATTCAACATTATTCCTGAATTGTATTCTGACACTGTGGTAAAGACAAGTAAGACAGAAACTCAACTAAATCTAAGCCACATTTTAAGCGCTTTTTTTTGTTGTTAAATGAGAAAGAACAATTAAATAGAAGTTTTCTTTCTGTCACAGAGAAAATTTTGAAAAATTCAAAGCATAAATACCCAGACAGGGTATGCACACTAGTCAATGTGCTTTAAAACGTAACTGAAAAGCTAGAAAGCACCTTACCAAAACAGCTGTCATATACTGCAGAACTAGAAGACTAAACGGGAAGCCTATCTGCAAATAAAATTTTGTATAAACTGACTTATTTCCTCCACATGTATAACTATTCATGAAATTCTGTTACCCACAACTGTATGACAGAGAAGAGATGACTCACATTGTGTGCCCTTAAACCACCCGGCACCAGAAGTCCCTCCCAGAGTCAGTGCTTACAGTGCAGCAGTGATGGACATAAGCTGAGGACAGAGTTATTCTGGAAAATCTCACTGCTGTACCATGCAATCAGTAAAATGCAAGGCAAAGTAACAACTAAAATAAAACAACTGGAGAAAATCCAATTCAAAATCAACAGGTAGCTTTTTTAAATTATTATCATACTTTCCTTACACTCAGGCAGTTCATACAGATGCACATCAGCAGCAACAAAGTGCTGTAAGATTTAAGAGAATGCATACAAGTAGAGGTGTTTCCCCAGAAGAAAATCAAATTTCTAAAGCCAATCGAAGTTCTTAACAAACTCGAAGTTTAGGTTCAGATAGCCTAACAAAGAGATTAACTTGTTGATGTACCTACACCACCTGAACAAGGAACAAGAAGATAAGCAGACACTGGTACAGGACATACGCTCTGCAGCGAAAAAAAGGGAGAAAGGGAAGGTGATTTCCATGTGTTTCATTAATTTCTGTTATTTTTCTATCAAACACATAAAAACTATTAAGCAGAAGCATTACATTACTGAAGTCATTGAAGGAACAGAAAGCCTGTGAAAGAGGGGATCCAGGATGACGTGACTTATACATATTCTGTGATACGCATTTATTTATGACATACAACTGTAACTGCCAGTTGAGAAGATTCAAGATTCACCAAGCAGCCTGACCTGACCTTATAATTAGTCTATGTGGAAACTGCTTTGAGAGACTAAGAGACTCAAGCACAGATTCAGTGGATTTCCAGTGGTGCTTCGTTGCCTCAGCACAATATTAACCTGGAGAAAATCCTCAAGAACACTTCACTTTTTGAAAATAATCTGCTGATTAAGGTTGGATATGTGATTTTCCCCACCAGGAAGCAACAATGGACTGAATGCCAACAAAAGGCGCAAGAACAACTGTAAAAGGAAGTGCCTGTGGGAATTCTGCAAGATAATCAAAACTGATTTCTGAAGTCTCCTACTGGGGGGAGGTGGACAGGGAAAAAAACCCCAAACTAAAAACCAACCAAACTTGGAAATCCTTATACATTTATTGAAAATTCATGACATTGTAGCCCACTAATAGATAGTATACGATATTAATAGTAAACCAGTAATACATACATAGTAAACCAGTAATATGGTATAGTACATTAAACTAATGTAATTAGTAGTATGGCTTGTAAATATACACAGATCTTCTGTTCTACCATTCAATCCTAAAAAACGTGTTTTAAAAATTCTAAGCACTAGACTGTTACTGTATAAATGCTGCATTTTCTCATAACACTGCTACTGTTATTGCTCGGAATCTACACTATTCCATCGTTTTCCTTTCAGAAACACTTAGTATTTTAAAGCTCAAGTGTGATGAATATGCATCTTGTGACATATAGTAAACACTATTTAGAGTAATATTAAAAATATAGGTATTTTACCATGAAAATTAAGTCACAGATCACACTACTGTCATACCATATATTTCCTTCATAACTATTTTCTCTCATATCAGTAAGATCTACCTATGCTATCAGCACCTCAGTGTCCACAGTTGCTGATGCCTAATGCAAAGAGGAATTTTTTTTAGTTAACTGAGGCAAAATAAGCTCTTCTTGATGGTGTGAGCCAATTTTATTTTACTACTACAGCATAATTAAATGCTGAACTGATAACATGCAGTTACAATGCCAAACAAATGCCTGTGTTAGCAAGCAAGTATAATGAGGCTTACCAGTGTGATTGTTTGCATACAAAGTACTTGCAGTGGTAGCTCTGCAGTATAGAAAACAGTTAAGACTGGAAAGTTTCAGAATCCACCTATATAGACATTTTTAAAAAGCTAATGCCATATCCTTCAGTGTATAGTATAAGCAGCTTAACTTTTCTCGTAAATTTTTTACTCTCAGTGACTAAATCAGTTCATGGAGCTGCAATATAAATCAAATTGTAGAAGCATTTGTGAACATAGGATGACTGGTTCCCTGCATTATGCAAAATAATAACCACGAAAAGATATGAAGTGATATTAGCCAATTACTCATCTACACCTCATGAAAGTGGCAAGTTCTACTTTTTGGAAGCAGTTGAGCTGATCCTAAAACAAGACAAAGGTACAGAGCTGATGCAGCAATATCCTAAATTTAAGCTTTCCTTATATATGAGAAAGTTTAGGGCAGTTCTCTTCTTCTTCTATGTTTCTTAAGTAGAACAGACCAAGTAGCTCTCTAGTGACTAGAGAGAACTGCAACCCTAAGTCAGATTTGTGTCAGTTGTGAGATATATTCATTCAAGTACCAAGAAAGAAGAATGTCTTTCAAAGTCCTTATTCTCGCAACTTTACTGTCTAAGCTAGCAAGTTTACCCTTCAAATACAAAAAGAAACAGTATCAGAAACAAGGAACTATGTTGGTGACTTCAAAAAGATTTTGAGTTGTCAGAGAATGCTGTTTGTCTGCAACTTGCCTCTGAACCCTCAGAAAATTACTTGTACACCTGTGTTAGTATAGGCCAGTAAGCTGTAAGCAAGTATGTTCATTTTCTTCTCTGGTCTGTTATCTATAAAAACACCAGATGTTTAGGTAGGAAACAAACAAAAAAAAACACACACAAAAAAAAGAAGACAAAAACATGCCTAAAAATATACAGTAGGACACTGATTCAAATATATTTAGTTCTATTCTTCAGATACAATTAAAAACTATTCCATGGTAGTATCATAGCTTTAGATACTAGAACTATCAAGAACTACTGTAATTTGGAGTGAAAAATCACGACTCATATCTTGCTTACCAATATACATTCTTATTCTATTGATTCAGCCAACTGTAATTTGTTTTCAAAGATACAAATTTACTCAATGACACACATTTCAGCCACTCAAAAGGTTTCATAAAGCATATGTTTATACTTCAATTTTATTAGTCACAAAACTGGGGCAAATTAAATAGTACCGGCAGCAAGCTTGTACAGAGAAGACCTCTGAATCTTCATGAACTCTAAGATTAAAGAGAAATGCTAATGAATGAAGCCATTTGAAAACAGGAAGTCAGGTGCATACATCAAAGCTGATTAGCACATATTTGGCCTGCAATCTAGTTGGCCAACAACCTTGCCAGAATTACATAGGTTATTTTATCTTTATATACATATAAATATCTATGTTATTCTTAAAATGATATACAATTCACAGGAGCCACATTTTATTAGGTAACAAATTATGCATTATGGAAGTAATTTCTAACTTTTGTGTTCTTACATTTAAATGTAACAGTGGCAAAACCAGGATAATCCTGCTTGTCTCTTTTTCTTACATCCTTCTCTTATCTTGTACGATGTTTATATGCACAGGCCCACATTCTGCTCTTGCCATTACCTTCTTGGAAACCCAAAGTATTCCAAGGTTGACTGCTTCAAATCTGTGCTGAATCTCATCCCAACCCAGGAATGTCTGAATTCAACAAAACAATTTTTTGAGCAGTTCCACAAGCAGAGGATGTATATTCAGCTGTTTTCTAATGGCAACAGCAATAATATGATTACTGTGTGAAAAAATCCTCTACATCATCAAATGCTTTAACAAGCATTAGGAATTTGTTCTCCAGCTGTCACTTAGCAATACATCCTGATGGCTACAGAAATACAATTAGCATGTCTAATTCATCCTCACAATGCATTAAAGGACATCTAACCACAGACGAATCCTCCCTTGGTGTATGAACAACCATAGGAAATCAATGGCAAATGAAATAAAGTTTAAATAGGGCTTCATTTTTAGTATGAAGGTATGGCAGCTCAATTACTTCCACTGCCTTCCTTTCTACCAGGTTTAGTTATAGGGTTTTCACTTCTTACTGACTCACTGGTGTGACAAAAGCAGTATGCCAAAATTTGAGAAAAAAAGCACTTATGCGATCCCTCAATCTGCTTTACAACGTGTTGGCTGCAATGTACCACACCTGAAATGCTTCTACACTAATGCACACAGCATGAAGAACAAACAAGAGGAACTCCAAGCTTTGTCCCAGTCCCAGAAATTTGACATCACTGGCGTAAGTGAAACCTGGTGGGATGAGATCTGTGACTGGACTGCCCTGCTGGGCAGTGACAGGCCCTTCATGAGGGATAGGCAGGACAGAAGAGGTGAAGGGGTGGCACTGTGTGTTACAGAAGGGTTAGAATGTATGGAGCTCACAGTTGAGAGCCTCTGGGTGAGCATCCAGGAGTAAACAAATAATGTGGATGTCATTGTGGGAGTCTGCTATAGACCTCCCAGCCAGGATGATGACACCAATAAAGTTATTCTCTGAGAAACTAAGGGACACTTCCAAGTCAACTGCCCTTGTCCTTATGAGGGAGTTTAACTTGCCTGAAATTAACTGGGGCCATCACACAGCTGGTACAACCCGGGCCAGAAGATTCCTAAAAAACCTGGATGACAACTGTTGACTCCCTTGAAGGCAGGGAGGCCCTGCAGAGAGACCTCAACAAATTACAGGACTGGGCAATCACCAGCCACATGAAGTTCAACAAGGGGAAGTGCCAGATTCAGTACCTGGAAGCGTCCACAGAGGACATAAGAGTTTCAGATGAGGTGAAAGTGAGAGAATTCAAGCTTAATTAGAGCTTGTATTTACTGCAAGTACTCTTCATCCAGACAACCAACATCTTTTTCAGATGGTCAAGACATGCATTTGGTGTTGGGCACATGCCAGGAAGCCCCCTGTCTATTTTCTGCTGGTTGAAATACGCCAGCCCTCACTCTAAAGCTGCTGCACAGCAGTGATCAGCTGTTATTATGGGAGGCAAGTATATGATAGTATCTACCAAACAAAATTAAAATACCTACCTTTCCAAAAGAGGATGGCAGGAACCTTCTGCTGTCTCTTGAGCTGGATTGGGAGATAGTTTCACACACACTCATTTTCTCTTCACACCTGGCTATCTTCTTTTTCAGTTTCTCTCTTCTTTGCTGGTCGGCAACTTAGGGAAGAGACAAAGATTGTCAGATCCAAACTGAAATATTTTTTTTTTTCCTAAATGATTTGAAAACATCATAGTGGTTTCCCATTGCTCAGACTATTAACATATGTTGCACTTCCAACACACAGTAATTTAAAAATTTACGCCTATTCTTAAAAGAAAAATAATGAAAAGTACGCTGGCAGCTGAAGCTGTGCCTTAACTGTCCTGAATTACTCTTATCTCACAGCGAACACCAGCATACAGGAATTTCAAGATCAGCAGAGCACTGTGCTCAAAAACCTACAAGCTTGCTCTCAGCTTTTACAGCTAGAACTCCTTTGACTGTACTCTCATTGAGTCTTTCAGAAAAAAACTCATGTCTATTGTTAGCAAATTTGACATGCAAAAAATCCACATTCACAGCATGAAGGAGTCTCCCAAATACAGAAACCCATGGCAAAACCAACAAGTTCATGTCAAGAACATAAAAAATGAAGGAAAACTCTAAAAGGGCCACTGTCACATTAGGACGGAAGAATTTTTATCTGTCTCCACTGCACTCCATGATTTCATCTGCAGTGTCAGAAGATGAGTCAGATGCCATCAGATAAAGAAGCCGAAAAGATGGGTAAATTTTCTGTGTACAAGTCACTGAACCAGTCACCTACAACTGCTATCTTGCAGTCCAAAGTTTTTTTATATTGTTTTTTATATCGAGGACTCAGGTGTCACATGAATCATAGAAGCATTTTGGTTGGAAAAAATCTCCAAGATCCTCAAATCCAACCTTTGACTAATCATCACCTTGTCAACTAAACCACAGCATTAAATGCCACATCCAATCACTGAACACTTTCAGGGACATTGACTCCACCACTTCCCTGGGCAGTCCACTCCAAAGCTTGACAGCCCTTTCTGTGAAGAAATCCTTCCTGATGTCCATCGTGGATCTCCCCTGGTGCAGCTTAAAACTGTCCTCTCTTTCCATCAGTAGTTCCTGGGAGAAGACACCAACTCCCACCCGGCTACAACTTCCTTTCAGTTGTAGAGAGTAGTAAGGTCCCCCCCAAGCCTCCTTTTCTCCAGGCTAAACACCCCCAGCTCCCTCAGCCACTTCTCATAAGACTTGTGCTCCAGACCCTTCACCAGCTCTGGTGCCTTCCCCTGGACACACTCCAGCACCAAAATGTCTTTCTTGAAGTGAGGAGCCCAGAACCAGTCACAGTACTCAAAGTTCACAAAGTTGAAAAATCCAAATGAGGCTGATTAAGAAAATTAATAATTTCATTTCCACAGAGGAAAAAGAAGGGGGTTTATATATACAAGCACACTTTTGAAGTCTGTCTACTCAACAAAACCTGGTTTAACTCTTGACCACATTTCTGAGTCACGTAACATGGATCCAAGTCTATGAACCATTTCTTTGATCAGACACACAGAAAGGCCTTTGAGGATTTCTTCTTTTTTTTCATAATGTAATTATATCATATTCTGGTAGACCCCAATCTTCAAATGCACTACTATACTTAAGCACGGAAATGTAAATAACTTCATGGATTGGTGTGGTACATTCTTCTAGACAGCTGAGACCTACAGCAATCTGAGGACATTTAATCAACCTTTAAAATGCATTCATCTGTGTGCATGTACCCTACACACATGTTAATCTCCAGGAAATATTTGTGTATACATTTTATTACACATTTCAGTCCCTTATTAAGATAGAAACAAATCTTTCAGATACAAAATCCTTGCTCTCATTGTTTAGGGGAATCCCTATCTCTCTTTCAATTCTTACACTTGATATGAAAAATACAAAGTAATTACTTTGATGGTTGCTGATTTATCCAGTATATGCCATTAGAGTACTTACAATATGAAATTGATTTTATGACTGAAAAAATACTAGCTGAAATTAAAAAATGCTACATATACAAGCTGAATTAAAAATACACCTCGTAACAGGATAAATATACTGTACCGTTAAATAATTAAAATTAAATATTTTTCTTCCTACACTGAATTATTACTGTCTATTTTAAATTATTATTATTATTAATTGCATTTGTCTTAAAAGTTACAGACAAGCACTCAAAAATTAGCTACAGGTTAGAAGTTTTATATGCTTGAGTTAAACAGTTACCTATCCTGGGCCAGTAGAGTGTGTCTGTGTGTGCACATGCATGTAAGCTGTAAAAACTCACATTCTGCCTACTGAACAGGTAAAATGGTGATGGCTGATGTGTATTGAATAATATCTAGGGAGAAAATGAAAAAATGAGAGCTCTAAAAGCATAAATGCAAATCACACAGAAGCATGGATAAGTGCAAGTAGGTGCCTGAAACAGCAAGTTCCTTACCCTCAAGTGCTTAGGTGAAAAGTGGGTTTTCCTAAGACAGGACAAGCTTTATGACTTTACTGCATGTTCCACCTGCACCCCATGGCTTAACAGGAGTGTCTGGGCAAAGTACAAATTAGTGTGAATATTATTGCAAACCAGAATTCTTGTCCTTAATTCTGCTCATTACAGGATAAAGTCTGAAATTTGACATACACGCAGATTTTGCCTTTACTACTGGCATTCAAAGCTATAAAAAACCTCTCTTCCAGGACTGTGTGTTGTGACTCTTTTTACCCAAAGCATGGCTTATGCTCTAGAATGAAGAATGAAAATACAGGAACTGTGCCAGCGAAGACTATCTTTGGATGTCAGAACAACCCATTGGGACTACTGTCACCTGCATGGGAAATGTAAAGTCTTTGTCTTGCACCCCTGATATAGTGAGCATAGCTCAGCTAATCCATTAAGTGCATTCCAAAAGCCATAAAGTCACTCGTGCATACTGAAAGGCAGTGCACACATATGCAAAACACAATGTCAGAAAATCCCAGTAGTATACCCATCGTATTGCCAAATTAGGAATTTTCAGGCTAGATCGGCTGTAAAAGCTAGGAATTATGAAACAAGAAAAGCAAGAGATAGAGAAATCTGTCTTGAAAAGAGTTAATGTAGCTGTAAACAGACAGCTGGAGGGAAAGTTAGGACAGCCTTGAGGCAGTCAGTGAGTAACACAGATAAGTGCAAAAAGATGCACACAGCCTACATCCCTTACTTCATGTCCTTTACCCAAGCAGAGACCAGAGAATCCAGTCTGCATATTTGATTTTAGCCAGACAGAAAGTTTGCCTGAACCTTTGAGGCACTAATTACAATATTAAAACTGATGGGAGCTGAAGATACTTAAGGCTGTCATGTCACACGTAACCACTTGTCCTGCAATGTGAATATATTAAACCCAAAAAGAACGTGACCAGCATACAAGAAGAAATATACAGTTTTAAAAGGGAGATTTATCTGTTAATTGGAAGTGCTGCTCACTGTCTAAGGTATCTTCTGCTTCAAATCAATTACAGATATATTTTCTTTAGCTTTCAGAGAGGTTAATAAACTAAAGTTGACAAGTGTGTCCTTGGTATACTGTAATTGACTAGTGGCAAGTAAACATCAACTGCATTTGTTAGCTGATACTTAATATTTCACTACAAGTAGCTTTTACTGAACATTGGCTCCAAAAATGTATCACACATGTAGAGTTAAATATGGGAAAACTACATCATAATAAGTATCTTGTAACAAATAAATGAAAAAGGAAAGTAATTTGGTTATTTTTCATCTCTTTAAAAAGTGAAAACTATATGTTTAAGAATAAAGAAATACAGTCTACAGATCCAAATGATGAGTACCTCTGAAAGCCTTGTTAGAGACTTTGAGATTAATTGTACCTCATTAACTACTGTGCTCAAAACCACCACAAAGATGTATAGTAAGAGAAATTGTATTAAAATATAAACAAAGTGGTGACTTTTGTGTATCAGACAAATTTAGCTGGTGAAACTAGATTTTGTAACTTACTACATCCACCCCATAAATCTGTTCTCTCAATTTTGTTGCCAGTGAGAGGAAGCCCAAGAAAGACCATGAATTTTACATGTTAAACCACAGCATTCCCCATAAAGAGATAAAGCACTGATCAACCTGTCACAGAGGGAACACTTCTGCCTAGGCAAATACTCTTTTAGCAGACTACATCACACTTCAAAGCAGTTATCACATCACTTTATTTCCCTATTAGAATACTCCCTCTATAGGCTTGACTCTTTTTTTCTTAAGCCTAGGCTGCTGCATTATTTCTGGACATGCTGAGAGTTATAAAACAAATGACATAAACATGGAAGAAACAAACTAACCATGCATACCACAGTCCTAGTCAGCTTGAAAGCTCTGCACTTATAAGAACAGTACAATTTGGAATGCCAGTGATTGTCCTTTGCTCTGAATTTCCAATTGCTAAATTTATCATGTCACATCACAATACAACTGGGAGTTAACCTTCAAGTTGCTCCATTTTTGATGTAAATAAGCCATGGCAGACCATGAAATATTAAGTTAGAGTTAAATTGAGTTCAGCTTGTAGAACAATGTACCTCAAAAGAATTATCCAACACTGAGCATTTCTCCACTGTTTTTATATAACCTATTTTTGCAGTAACACACTTCTGCTTATTATTTTGAATTTTTTTTAGATAAACCATACAAACATCCTTTCTGGCGAGTTTGAACTGGCCACAGTTGAAGTGTTCAGCATATCAAGCTCTTCCTTAAAATTTTTTGCTATCAGTTTCCTAACTCTACATAGATCCCCAATAAACCACGATTTAAGTACATAGGGTGAGATCTCATCAAATGCAAAGTGAATTTTGTCATTGGCTATGAAGTTCAGATTTCTCATAAGTCTCAATCTAAATTTCTTAATGCAGAAGTTTTAACTTTCATGACTCTAAGAGGTAATTCTGCAGTCCTTTTTCACATCATTGTCAGTAGCCCTCTTTCATCAAATAAGGCAGGAATCACCATAAAAAAAGGTGACAGAGTATTTATTAAGGGCTTGATACGAAAGCCTTGCTTGTATCAAACAGAAAATAATGAGGGTATGTACTTCAGAAATGTAATACTGCTTGGCAAAGATACTAATGGCAAAATTTGGCCATTGCTAAGGCTTGGAAATAAAGCCTAACAGTGAGACATGAACCCTTCAGAGGCATTTCAGAAGAGGCTAGAAGCACAGGATTATCCCAAATCCATCCACCTCTGATCTCATATGGGGTTTTCATCCAACAGGCACGTCCTATATACTTCTGTCAGCTGAATGAAGAACACAGCAGCCTGTCAACAGTCTATCATGCAGAGTGGAATGCTGCACCAACCCTGTAGAAGATTTCTAGACTTGTCCAGGTAAACCTCTAATTGTGTACCCTAGAGAGAGGTCCATCTGGCTTCTAGGTGGGCTCAGACAGTGACTTTTCTCTCAAGGTAGTACTAGGGTGACCCCCAGGGGCAATTTACACATCTGGTACTGAGACAATGCTGAGAATAAGTGGTATGCATAATTTTATTCTTGTTCTCTGGTACGCTGTAACTATTTGGTGATCCTCAGTAACGGTGGAAGATTGTATAAAAAAACAGCAACCCTCCCCCCTAGAAGACAAATGGTAAAACTGGAAAAATTCCATTAAAAATCAGGGACACATTTTCCATAATAATACTACTAATGAATACCTGCTGAAACATCTACATAATGAAATTACATTTTCTCTATTTCTTGACCTTTACAAGTCAAGACTTCAGGCCTTTATTGTTGATGTGCTTTATTTATCACATCCAGTATGGCTGTTGCGTTCAGTATCAGCATAATTTGGTCTGCTCAGCTCATGTCAGACTAGATGATTTGATGTCTTTTCACAACCGCAAACTCTGTGGAAAATGTATTTTTGATATACATATCTAAAATTACCGCTCATTAAAAAAAAAACAAAAACAAAAATCTAATCAAACAAAAAAACTTTTCTATAGGAGAACCTTTGAAGTAAACAACCTCTGAAAATAAAAAAAGCACAATCACTCCAGATTAAAGTCCAAGTTCACAAACATTTTTTACACAATGGGTTTTCTGGCTCTCTAAACATTCAAACTACATAAATATAGTAGAACATCTTTCCAAAGACGTATTTGAACTCTGAAAACACAGACATTTGAATTATCTGAGTGTTTGACTTTAAAGAGCTTGTATTAGTTGCATATAACTTTTTATTTTCAGAAATACATATGTAAGGCCAAGACTCAACAGAAACAAACATAGGGAGATTTTGTAAAAGCTTCCTGTAAAACTGCAGCAACAACAAAACATTTAAGACAGTTTTTGATAGATCTTCGCTTTTCATAGCGTAAAGGGTAGACAGATATATGCGTTCACATGAAAAATAAAGATTTAAATAGAGAATTACACAATATTAGGCATTTCTTGGTATTTCTACTTGAATCTAGCCCCCCAAAGAGCAGAGAAACAACATTACTGGTCAGTTTGAATTGTTGTCTCTCCCATCTCTCCCTGTCCTCACTCAAGTACTCAAGTTCCGTCAGGCTAAAATAGATTTATGGTGGGCAACTTCTCAGAATACTTTTTTTCCTTCTTCTTCTTCTCCCCCCACCCCAGTATCAAAGAGACCTGCATTCCCAAGCTCACTGATCACTGGGTTCAGTCTGTACTATCAATATGCCCTGTGGAAAAACCGCTGAACACTTGGGTTGAAAAGTTAGTACTGTTAGAAACCAGGCATGTGTAGCAACAGCTGTCTTACTTGGCATAGCTTTTGTCAAGCTTTCTGGCACAAATTCCACAACCACAGACTTCTAATGGCCACTGGTATCAATCAACATGCTTGGACTAATTCTGAACATAGAAGTTTCACATTTCAAGAAGTTTCACATTTTAACAACTATTTTAAGTCAATAAGGCTGATCTAATACACAGGAACATGCTCACTGCTAGCCCAGGGGCATGGCACCTTGCCTACTTTGCTGCCAGCTAAGATACCAGGAAAAGAACAGTGGAAACTAAATCCACTTTAAGGACAGAACAGATTCAGATGGCCAGGAAGAATGCCAACTACAGTATCACGTTTAATTCTTAAACACTAATGAGTGATTCATGGCAGCAACCCCAATGGGAAATACACACCTGCTATTTTAGCAGTACATGAAGCACATTTTCAAGGGATGTTTTTTAACACTATCTGCAGGAATTCTGTTTTGTAACTCTATGCTATTAATAAATATTATAATTTCAAACTGAAAATTTACTCCCCTGCACAAATCTCTTTTGAAATAGAGGGGGAACAGCAAACTTATTTGGGATGCAATAAGACAAGGAATACACAAAGAAAAAAGTTAATACTATCCTTCAGTTGAAGCAATGACAGGCACAGAACTGAGCTGTAAACCCCTCATTCTCAGTGACCCTACAGAGGTACTGCTGATATTCAATCATATAGCAGTTGTAAGTGAGCCTGGACAAATTATGTGTCCCATCTCCAATCAGAAACTGGAAATTGTTTTGAAAATATTCTAAAAATCCTTTTCTATTACTTCTCTTCCTCAGCACATTTTCAACACTCTTACTATCTGAGCCACTGGCTGTCATGTCCACAGTAATCTGTTTCACAAAAGACAGAGGAAGAAAAATTATTCTCCAGTGAATTGCCAGAGACTCTACAAATGATACCTTGCACTGAGCTTAGCACCTGAACATGTAACACTTGGTTGGGCTATTCTTACAGTACAGAAATCTGTAGTTCTTTATGAAGAATGCATAGAACTGTAGGAAAAAATGCAACCACTCTAAAATAAAATTGAAATAATTTTCCATTTAATTCTAAACATGTAGAGTTTATAAGAATACTGTAGATACTGAACAAGGTATGCCTGTACTGGCTTAACCTTAAAAACCCTGAAGACAGTGAGACCAATAATGATGAATTTGAAAATAGATGTGTTCCATAGAATTATCCATTTGGTAACTGTACAAATTTCAGCCTCCATGGCAGAGTTTCCTATCTGTTTGTAAAGCCATCTCAGTCAGATGGGCCAATATAAGAAGGAAGCAGGACAAAAAAATACCAGTTACATTCCCACACAGAGTAGCGGGAAGTTTATTCCCACACACAGAAATCCTTGACCTGTCTGTTCCAGCTGGACACTTTTGACCATTATGAAACAACCATTTAATCTATGGCATCTATGAGCCTTATAATCCACCATCCAAAATTTGCCTTTTAAAGCTGGAATTGCCAAGATGAATGCTTTCAAGTAAGTTTAGTTCTAAACCTGGCAGTGTTTGAACTGGACATCCGGAAAAAACCTTTTGGACTTACAGATATCGCAACACTGGAACATGTTTCTCAGGGTGCAGAATCTCCATCCCTGGAGGCTTCCCAGACTTTTCTGACTGACCTAGTGTTAGCAGAAATCCTAACTTGAATAGGAAACTCAAGGAGAACAAACGATGTCTGAAGATCCCCTCATTGTAAAGTAAAACCACTACACTGAGGAATAGTCTAGCAGAAATTCTGCTGTTTAAATAAGTTTGCTTTATTACTTTGCTTTTTATCCTTCATTTGGTACTCTAATTTTTATGAGAGAACGCAAAGCACCTCAAAAAATGAAACCTGAAACCTGGGGGAGAGACATAATACTGCCTTGAGAAGCCACTTTTAGGGGAAAAAATACATTATTTATTGCTTTGTTAAAACAGATTTTTAAAACTATTAAGTTAATTTTCACTTCATAATTGTACAATTCTGCTCAGTGCAGAACATCATGGAAACAAACAAACTGTATGTTAGAACTGAACTAAATCTCAGGATAAAAAGATCTAACGATGACGGATACTCTGTTCTGTGAGACCAAAAGGTAAATGCAACATTTCTTCCAAATGTATCCTGTGCTACTAACTAGGATCCCAATCCTTAACTATGACATTTAGTTTCACTTTATGAGAGAGTTTTATTTTGGGAATATAATAAATTCTAACTCAGTAAGAATTAGCACTCCCAAGCCTTAAGCTAGAATAACAGTAAGCAAATCAAGGAATTGTTTTGTAGTAAGAGGCTTTAATTTTCACCCGTCTTTAAGGTTTTTTTATTTTTGTGAATAGGAAACATCTTCTAGGGCTGTGCTGATTGTATGCATGTTCTAATAAGACAAAACACAGCAGCAGCAGCTTTTCCTTCAGTGAGAACTTAGTGTACAAATTTTACCAAATAGATGGGTAAAAACAAAAGCAGCAACAAAGGTGAAATGTTTCCATCACACACTGTACAGAAGACTAATGTTCTATGTGTGACCAGGACAGAGGTACATAATCAGACAGCAGTCTGAGTAGGATGAACTGGAAGAGAAATGTATCGCACAAAGCCTTGCAATAGGAAAATGGAAATGGAAACTTCCTCACTCAGAGCACACCGGTGAGTGTCAGGACAATTATCTATTCAAGTTAAGGCATTGTCACTGTCTCCCAGAACGAACTCATTATTCAGGGAAATTCTGGTGTGAATCATACTAGCTATCAGCTCATAAGCATTTTATCTGCAAAGACAGCAGACTATAAAATAAACAGGCATTTGTTAGTGTTGAAAAAGACCCAAGACATTAAAAGCCATGGAAGAATAACTGTTAATTAGGGAACTCACAAAAAGATTCTAACAGACGTAGAAAGAAAGCTGAATGAGGTTTTCATTGCAGCAACACACACATGTAAATATTCTTCTTACAAAAACCCTCTATTTTCATGCTTGTTTCAAAGCAAAGCTTGGTAGAGGTGGAGCATGAGAACAAAGACGTTTTTCAGGTGACTCTGCAGAACAGGTGATCTGAAATTCCTACTGCAATAAGAGGTTTTAGATATTCCTACTGTTACTACTTGTGCTGCACTTTTTGAAAGCAGAAGGCAGGACCACATATAGCATCTTTGGTTCTGGGGCAGGTCATTGCTTAATTCACTCTTAACACTTTAGGTAGATCAACTGAAAAACATGCTAATGAAATTGAGTCTTTCTGCCAAAAGGATGACTGATATCCTATTTACTCTTGATAATTTTACAAAGTAGTATCACTTTGCCTTGACTGAATTTGATACTAACCACAAAGCATTCTGTCCTTAGAAGATTTAACTTTCCATCCCAAAAGAATACTTTGATTTTCTCCAGTACGTCACCAATTGTAACGGAATATAAAATGGAGAATGAAGAACTTTTACTAACTGCATTAAAGACAGACAGATAATGGAAATATAACTTTCATATTTTAACAAACAGCTGCTCTTTTTCTCCTTTCACTTATATATTATCTCCTTTCACCTATATGTTCATTTTGCATTTCATAAATCAATCATTTGAAAGTACTGGGCTTTGGCTAACACTATGAAGTAAGTCTACAATAATGGTACCTTTAAACAGTGCTAAGAAACGAGACAACTTGCAGAAAAGTGAACTGCAGTTTAATCCATGCTGTGGGGCTGTGTGCTTGTGATTGGCTCTGTTTCCTGCACAATGGAACAAGAAGTTTCAGCTCTGGTCCCCGGGTGCCCACTTTCCTCAAATTCCTCTACCTGGCACTAGTATGCTCTCTTCTTGAGTATTCAGGCTTACATCATATCATACAACAGGAGAAAATGTTGAAATTCTCCTGAAATTCATCTGTGTGGATGAAAAGGATCCTAAGCACAGTTAATCACTGACAGACAAGATCCATCTCACTAGCATTACATTCACTGCAGATTCTTACAGCTAGCTGGAGAAGGATGTGAAAAGCTGAATAAACAAGCAAACACATGGATGTTTTATTACAGTCTATTGTTACTCTTCTATTCCTCTGACTCTTGTTTGGTTAAGATAGTTTTACAGAAGCTTTTGCAGAATAACCATATCACAAGTACTTACATTTGATGCTGGTCAGCCTACTTTTGGGCACGGAGCAGTCTACAGCTGCTAAAAATAAGAAAAACACCAAATGTGAATGATTCAGTATTTACTTTGTATATGTGATAGCTAGAAAAAAGTAGCAATAAACCAACACAGAACAAAGACTAATTTAATTCTTCTCTATTTTAAAACATGATAGTTACTGTGCGCTTAAAGTATTACGTTGATATTAAGAGTCACAGAATTTGCAAGATAAAGCTGTTTGGCTAAAACACGTTATTTAAAGGAAGAATCATCCCTTAAATGGAGATTAATGGACAAAAGGTTTCTGTACATTTGGTGCTGATGGCATTTACCTGCATACCTAAGGATACTGAGTATGTTACATGAGAGATAACAGTGTATTTGTGAGCAGGCACTTTGTCAGTAACTGGTTTTCCTCATTTGCAAACATGGGGCAATTTTCAAAGTCCTTAAAACTCGCTACTACTATTCATTGCAAAAAAGAACAAAAGATAATGAAATTTCTGAAATTAAAAATAAAATAAAATAAAACAGACACAGTGGTCTGAGTTTAACTGGAAATGTTTTGCTTTCATTCCTAGAATAAATTCTGTATGCTTACTATTGTGACTGTCACCATGATTTTCAGTTCAGCATATTATTTCATAATTCATTATTTTCTCATTTTGTCATGTCAGAATCACAAAATAATTTCATCAAAAGCAGAATTAGACCATTACAGCACAAAATCCTCTAAAATTAAGGTAATATATCTGGTAACAAGGAGAAGATTTTCATACAAAAATTCCAATCTCAATAATACAAAAGTATTATTAAGTAGCAGCTGTATCTTCTTGCTGACAACAGTGTTAATAAGAAACAGGAATAATAGCACACTTCTTACAATACAGTCCATTCCTTCCTGATAGGAGCCGTTTCTGAGAGAATGAGCTAAATTTGGGGGTAGAAAGTTCATTCATACATGCACGTTTTTACCTTTGGCTGAAAGTATCCTGTTGTAATGAAACACCATGTGATCTCTGATCAGGTATTGGCTAGTTAGACTTCGACACGAGTCTATGCAGAAAGCTGTAAGATTAAAATACATTTGAACATTACAAAGGCAAGCACAAGAACACTAAAATTTCAAACCGTTATTAACTGCAATTCCAAGCCATAAACCTTAAATTACTGTGTGATTAACTTCTTTGCTCAATGGCAGCCATTTTTCTTTGCCAGTTACTGTCACATGAAATCATCTTGTCTCCTTTTTCTTTCCCCACTGGGCCATTAACTTCATAAATAGATTAAAAAGTGGTTGAAATTGGACTACAAAAATGTGAGCATGGAAACTTCCCGTTCCTTCACTCTGTGGTCTTTTAGAAAGAGAAGTGTCTGAGGTGCCAGTATGGCACAGCAACATATACCAGGCCATGCAAACTACTGACTCTAAAGGAATGTTTAACCTCAAGGATTCTTTGAAGTGGTAACCATAAATACATTCCAGCTAATATAGACGTGACATTTTTATATATTTGGTTATCTTGCTAGCTATTTGTAGCCCGCAGTACAGTCAAGGCAAAACTTGAGACCATTTTCAGTAATGCATACTAAATCTAAGTGCTATTAAACATCTCCAAATAAGCTTGATGCAAAGCTTTTAATAACATTTTAATCACAAAAATCAATGAATTCACATAAAAGGAAGCATGATGATTTTCTGATGAAAGTACACATTACTTACTATTACTCATAGTACTTAAATGTCCTTTGAAGGGGCTTCCTGGACCACATCTGGGAATGACAGCAGCTGGGCAGTGACAAAATGTCAAACAAAAACTAAAGGTTAGAAAACAAAAACCAACCCAAAGTGTATTTTTACAGACAAGACAAAGTTAGAATCTTTCTCCAAAGAACTCATGAATGGTTCTAGTGGATCTTTTTGTCTGAGGGGAAAAAAAAAAATCTTACTTAATTGTTCTATTATTACTGAAATACAACAGTGTAGTTAAGTAATCTAAACCAACACACAGTCATAGTGCTTTCACTGGTTCAGGGAGTTAAGCAGCATAACAGGCCATTAGGTCACTTCAGTCTGAACTTTACATTGGTCATTAAACTGCACAGAGACATGGCCACAACTCTGTTACTGTGCTAACATCCAATTCGTTTTAAAGTTCTTTTGATGGAATTTTATAATTTCCTTAAATGACTAATGTGAACAATATTCTGTACGTAGGCAATGGCTGTGGTTAGTATTACACTAAAATGCAAGCTTAAGAGATTGAAAGAAGTGAATCATACTTTTATGAAAAATGATCCCATCAGTCAGAACTCACTTTAAAATATCTGGTTTGCCATTCAACCTTCTGGCAATTTTGTATTGGGAACTCTATAGGCAAGAGCAGATGATGACAAAACTTAAACCACCAATTGTTCTGAAAAATGAAAGAATGTGAATGAAAAGCCCTGCATATCCTCCCTGAAAATAATGATGCACTGTGAGGCTCTCAACCACTCTCGTGCAACCTATGATTTAAATATTGGCACATGAATTAAGAATCTGCAATATCTTTAGAACACTTTTGTGAAATGACACGAAATCTGTATCAACAGATTCTGTCTCCTCTCTTACACAGCACAAAAAAATACCAGGCCAATCAAAGCAGTAGAAGGATTTCATACTTTCAGAAGTCAGCCTTTGCAGAGTATGGGCTTCTGTGGCTTTCCAATATTAGAGGTGGTGTTTGCAATAATAGTGCTCCCACACTCCCCTTGCTTTGAGTTGTCAGACCAACAGCAGAAAAGAAAATGCTACTATCAAGTTTTTCAACACTCTCTTGAAATTGGTTTATCTTTATATTGCTTTTCTTAAAGCCAAAGGACAACATTCCTGCTCTGATCTGTATCAATTTCAAATGGCTCATTTTAAATTCCCCTTGTGGTACAATTCTTTCTTATTTGTGATTTAAACATACTTAGGGACAAACGTGCTAAATTATTTTAAAAATATTAAAATTACAAACATACAGCAAAAATGTATTAGATTTAGAATTACCATCTCCATTAAGACTGCAAACCTCTGTCAATAAATTTCTTTCCTGTTTAAGTATTATATTTCTCTACCATACACTACTACATACAAATGATAGTCACAGTATAGCTGGATCCACACTGAAACCCGTGACTTCCTGAACTTAAAATATTCACATTTAAAGAATGCAAGTCTTTGGGAGAACATGAATGTTATAGTATTTCAGTTGCTAAAATTGTCTTGTAATGATAAAAAACCCACCCATATACCAAAAATCTAGATTGTAGCAGACACCCAAGAATCAGACGTGTTTCATTCACAGTTCTTCAGAATAATCTCAATATTCAATTATTTTCTCTAGTTCAGAGGTAGGTTACAATTCCAGTGGGAGGCACATGTGGTATTGTTAGAGAAATGCGTTTACTACCTCTAACTTGTTCTTACGTGACAGAATCATAGAAAAGTAAGCATAATCATATTAAAAAAGCAGAGATATCGTTATAACTACAGTTTACTCTCTTCAAGTAAGCTAAATGACTTTGTCCTGAGCTAAAGATAATCAGAGACACTCAGAAACTTGTTGCTTTGACTATCTTCAGCTGGAGATGCAACTGTTCAGCACTACAGGAAGTCCAGATTTTGAAATGTTCACTTGCTTCACATCACCAGCAGATGGCACAGGATAAGTTCTACGAAAAAAACTACTGGCTGCTGATTTTGTCCTTTACAACTAATCTGTACCAGGCTTGAGGGGAAGAGGGGAGGAGGGAAAAAAAGTCAGCACCAGTATTTCACAGGCAGGAAAAACTTAAAAGTATTTCTGTGTCCTCTATGGACGTAGGGACAGCACAGAAATCACTCCCAATCCACAAAGAACCCCCCAGTTTGCAGATGTCCCAAAGGCACTGCAAACACACCTTTTGTTAAGATGTCACAGCCTTTGTTCAAGCACTCTTGTCCTCCTACACTACGTTCCCAAATGTCAGTTCCCCCTGCATGTTCTAATTTCTATGCCATCAAAGAAATTTGTCAAGTTCCTGATCCGACCAGACAGATTTGCAACCCTGTTCGCACTAACTGCAGGATAACACGTGTGCTCAGTGCTTTCACAGGTATCCCTGAAGTTCCTTATTTTTGACCTGTGTTTCAGGAAGTGAAAGACCTTGGATAAAAGTGTTCACAAATGCTCAGGCTTTAGGATACCCCTGAAATGCCAAGATTGCAGCCCCACTAGTACCTGGACTCACTGAAAACTTTCATGCCATTAACAAATGACATTTTCTTGATGTTTAGCATATTTTCTTGTTGGGTAAAACTTTATGCTGAACAGCTTTTCTTTTTTTTTTTTTTTTTTTTTGATATCTGCTTGGATTCCAGGGGCACTCTATTCCGGCAAACTACGTTTCTTATATTTACATATACAGTAAAACTTGTGATGATGGCTCCCTGTGGGTCCTCCCATGGTATCCTTTGGTGCTTGCTCCTATATTCTCGGACTCCCAGGCCAAATAATGAAACTCAGATGTTCCTGTAAGCTGTGCATCAGTGAGAGCATTTGAGGCTCATCTTGTGAACCACCCATTTTCATAAAACATGTAGAAAATGTATCACAGAAAAAGGTTCAAAGAAACGAATTTGTGTAAAATAATGCTTTGTTTTGTTGAAAGGGAAATAAGCAAGTTTTTTTCCCTTAGGATTCCAGGCTGTTCTACATACATGTGCCTTCAAATGTACATTTTCTACACTGAAGTCAGTTTACAATACTCTTCCAATATCTCCAATCTGGAACTCCAAACTGCTTTTTATAATGTCAAGTATTTACAATGAAGGTGCACATTGCTAATGTCAGAGAAGAAACTGAAGAATGTGACGTGGAGGATATTTCTACCTTACTGAAGTAAGGTAGTAAGTGTTAATGGTCAAATGTTTCACAACTATAATTTCATGTTGCCTTTTGACTTGTACAGGTTTTTGTTTAGGTTCAGGCTGTGTTTTCAAAGTTATTTGCAAAATAACAGAAACAACTTAAGTAGAAGACTTAGATATGTGAAGATACTTCTAAAGGAGTAGGTGGGATTTTCAGTAAATTACAGTTAATCAAATATAAACCAAACAAAGGGAAAATAACTAAAAAACTATCTTTTATACACAATACGTACTATCTAAATTTCCTCATAGATGTAAGTGGACTGCCCACATTGAATATAAAATCAGCATTCTCATGATGAGTGTTCTCCTAAAATACAGACAGCAAACAAATTAAATACTTCTAGAAACTTATTCGATCTTTTAGTTCATTGTGTGACACTATGCAACAAGGACAAAAATTAAAAAAACCTTTCTCTCTAATTTTTTCCAGCTAGTATCTAAGTTAAGCAATAATTATATTATACCAACTAGATTTTTAAGGTATTTTCTTTAAATTATATTTTCATTTTAAATGCATCCCATCTTTATTTTACAGTCTTAAAAATGATGGAAATTGGTGGTTTCTATTTGTTACTTTGCTTCCTGGTTCTTAATGGATACTAAGAATTTATGGAAATCATTTTTCTACAAAGCCATTTCAGATTTGGAACGTGAATATGTACTGGAGAGAAGTCCAGTCTTTCATTAAAACGTTCTCCCAGGAAAGATTTTAAATGCAAGTATTAGACTTACTATTTTTATAACAAGCGTGCACTTCAGTCATAGCAAATAAAATTTACTGAAAAAAATCAATCAGGCTCTTTAAAAGATAATCCCTAAAAAATACAGAGATCTTTGGTGAGATATTGGATACAGGCATCTAAATCTAGCACTACATGACAAAAAACCTTCACTTCACTGTGCAGATGTGTGAACACTATCATTTCCAAAAGGCAGCTCCTAGACCTTAGCTTGGGTTCAAACAACCTTCAGACCAAGATGGATTTAGACCTCAGGATTTTATCACTCTGCCAAGGTATTTACCCTTCTGTGCACTTGGGGTTTTTTTTGTGGTTCTAGAACTCTTTGCTTTTCTGGCTGTACAGTGGCCTCCTGTCAGCTTGTAATGTAGAAAGCACCTGTATCTCTAAGAGAATAGAAATGCAACATTCATGTGATATTCGGGGATTTGATCCCTCTCTAAGGACCCAAGCTGACAAATGCTTTGCACAGTCTAGCCACTACACTAATTTATAAAGGTTTGGTATTCTTGCTTCTTCCACTCCCAGCTCTTTTCCCTCTTTTTTTTTTCTTCCCCAATACCTATCTCAATGCTCTGAACCAGAAAGAGTTAGAGACCCTTTTCCAAGTGGGTAATTCAGGTAACTACATGCAGAAGGCTTGTGCTATGCATTTCATACAAGTCCAGGATGCTCTGTCACTACCACCCTTGTTCTACCAACTAGTTTAGTGATCTTTTCAGAGGGCTTCCTGCTATGAAGTCACTTGTCTATACAACTAACTGTACGCTACAGCACTAATGCTATACACATGCTGAGAAAGGAACAAAAGTGGTTTAAATAATTTCTCTGGAATCCCAAATGACTTCAAGCATTGATAGAAACTCCTTTAAGCATCTACTCTAATACATCTGATATGGTCATATCTAAAGGAATAAAACTATGACCTGAAATACATGTTCCTCTCTTTTTGGTACTATGAGAATTTTTAAACTGAAGTATCCACTAACTCTTTATGCTATAGATATTGTTGTCAATATGAATACAGCACAGAAATATAGAGTAAAGGGTGGTATTTCAAAATACATTAAAAGATTAACCTGGTTAAGAAAATCCACACTGATTTAAACTTAATTTATTTAAATAAGAAATTAATTTTTCTATTTTTAACAATTTTTCTTTTATATTAGCACTATGATATACCTTAAAAAAGGTATACTCTGTTAGTATGAGGTTCTGCTTTCCTAACCATGTAGTTTACATCTTTGTATCATATGCCATAAACTCAATGTTCCCAGTTTGCTGCTTTTTCCTTACCTGTGGTCATTCCTCCCCTCAACCATCCCCTACTTGCTCAGCTGTGGCTGACAATGTGCTGTAAGTACTGCAATTGGTCCTCTACTTTAAGCTTCTCTGGTTGCTTATCCTTGGCTGACTAGTACTTACCCTCTAGTTACATATCTGGGAATGAACACAGAACAGGATTACTTTCTCTAAAAACTGTGTATTAATTTGTTGGGTTTTCTCCTACCCAGCCACTGTCATTTGTGTAACTACTATTCCTAGTTCTTACTCAAATGGGTGATGTTGGCTAATAGATGCAGAACTGGACAGAGGAAAAGACCAGCAGAGAGCAGTGGCCCTCCCACAGACCCCTCCATTAGGAGAACAGTTTAAAACATAGCAAGTCTCCACTAGTTTTCTGTAGTATCGATGCAATCATGAGAGATCTTCAAAGATGGCTTTAGATTTAGCCACTTACTGAATGCAGACTGTATTCCATTTTATTTGAAAGCTACAGTGAGGCAAAACTGAGCACTTCCTAATCACATCTGTATTTTTTATCCTGCTCATGCAAGCAAAACAGAAGCCTCCTGGACCCTTCTCGGGTTTCAGTGATAACAAAACTCCTATCCATTCTGAGAATAAAGTCGTAGATGTGAAGGAAGCTTTAACAGAATCACATTTAAGATGTGTTAAGAAATGCCACAAGCCAGAGGGAAAAACAGTCATTCCCTAAATTTTCTGTTGCAAAACTTGGTAAAGCCTCAAGAAACCACAATACCTCAATTTTGAAATAAAGTCCCAAATATTCCATCTGAATTTTGCATGGGATCATTTGTGTCAGAGGCAAAATATGATAAAAGTGATACACACCTTGACATACACTATACATAACCTTCTAAGCCATTAATTAGACGGATGCTATTTATACACTTAATACGCTGGATTACACAAAAGCTCTTCTTTACATGTACTCCCAGTGCCCATGAGTTAGGTCTCTCAGACCTTTACAACTAATAATCTAATAGTATTCTGCATAAATTAAAACTGAGCAATCAAAATAATATTTCAGTTTCAAGAGTCAAATTCTCCTCTGAAAAATTTAGGAAATCTAATGAAATAGTAGAGTAGTTTTAAAAGATGCTGAGTCATGTTTAATGAAATAATTTTTGAAAAATATTTGTTAAAATTTTTCTAGTTACAGGCTTCTATGGAAAGTTTGGATGCATGTTACTGCTCTATTCATACTCCATAAGCAGAAACAAACAGCTGTGTGTGTCAGTAGCACATTTTGTGATACAAACTGCAGGCAGAAGCAAATGAACTTTAGTCAGTTCTCTACAACTACCTGAAAGGAGGTTGTAGCGAGGTGGGTGTCAGTCTCTTCTCCCAGGTAACAAGTGACATGATGAGAGGAAATGGCCTCAAGTTGTGCCAGGGAAAGTTTAGATTAGGTATTATGAAATTTTTTTCATGAAAAGTGTTGTAGAGCATTGGAACCGACTGTCTGAGGAAGTGGTGGAGTCACCACGCCTGAAAGTGTTCAAAAAACATGTGAATATGGCACTTGAGAACATGGCTTAATGGTGAACATGGTGGTGGGTGCTAGGTTGAGGGTTGATCTTAAAGGTCTTTTCCAACCTTAACAATACTATGAGTCTACTATCATTTGCTTGGACATAACCTCTGGAATTAGCAGTGGCAGCAGGAGTTTCTCATTTTCCAGAAGAGTATATGAGGGATGGTGCTCCAGAAGTGACTGTATGCTGCTACCAAGTGATATATAAACAACTATCAATACTTGTAGCATAGCTTAGTAACTTCTGTCTTACAGGGTTACTGACCTGAGTTCCCTGGATAGCCGTGCATATGTCAGAAGGCACATGGTAATCCAGGAGCATACACTACCATGTGCTGTAACAACTTCCCTGGGGGAATTGGTGCTATTATTCAAGGGTGCTGGAACACCACCTCATCAGCACATCCTACACAACAAATATGTGTGCTGACTTCTATTGCTACATGAAACTCAACATATCATCCCAAGAGCATGCAGTTGGAAGATGTTTCAATCTCTCCTGTCAAACTGACCAACAGATAAAATACATATATGTCTACATTTATAGACACACTATATGTAAATTCTTCTACATGTATGGAAAAAAAAATCTTTTGTTAGTATAAGCTGTGCCTACAAGGACACCCCCTAGTGTTACTAACTTCCACTGTCTCCTATTTCTACCTGGAAATACATTAGCAGAACAGTCATGTACAGATTGCCTTGCCCGCAACAGAGAGCAGAGAAACCTTGATCCACTGTGCTTCAGAGAAAGTTGCAGGGTATAATCTGAAGAAAAGAAGCAAGTGGGGTTGAATCCAGCTTACTTTAAAAGGTATTTCACTGGAAGCAAGAATCTTCAACAAAACGGGACCGATTAGGCACTTAAGTCCTTATACAAATTTATTTGCTGAAGAGAGATGGGATTAATCACATTACGTGACTAAAACTCAGTTAACAGACTACTTAATTAATGGTTAAATTCAACTTCTGAAAAACTGAACTGGTACTACCAAATAATGCTTGAGTTTAAAAAGCTGTTTGTTCAAGTGGCAAATCAAGGAATACAAAGAAAAAAAAGCAGTTCAGAAGTCAGAGATCTGTATTAACACCCTTTCAGCTCCAGTCAGATTAATGTAAGGTTTTCCTGCAACGCAGGAAAAATCTAAGTAAGATGATGTTGCCTGAAAATACGTGAGGTATTTTAAGTTTAGAGTCTTTGATGCCTGTGCACATCGCCTAAACCTAATAGTAACTTCCATGCAGCAGTAGTGATGACTTCTCCACTGTTGTAAGATAGAAGTGGCACAAATGCGTGCCACTGATTAACAGTAAGTGTATGATTTCATTGCTGTTCAGGTATGTGCAAATCATTGGCTTTAGAAATTAAACAGCCCAATGCAGAAGACTGGATTTAAGCAACAAAGCTGGTTTAAAATTACAGTATTCAGATTATTTGAGGTCATACTATAAGTCTTTGAGTATATTAACTGACTCCTGAAATTACTACAGTAAATAACTTCAAGGTTTATACCTGGAATTAGGGAAAAATGTAACGGATTAATTCTCCAGTATTTCCATGGGGGGAAAAAAATCTCAGCCTTATTTGAACTTTGACAAGACCTACATGCAAATACTATATATAGTTCAATATATTAAAAAAAAAAAGCTCAGTATTCTCACTAGACAAAACAAATCTTGACACAAACCAAGTAAAATATCTTGATTCTTTCTTTACAATGATGAGACCACATCTGAACAATAAACTTTGCACAGAATACACCAGGGCATGGCACAGGGTATCCCACCCCTTCTGTATTAACATTTCGGATGGACAGACAGTGTGTGGATAGAACCATCTTATAGAGAAATACAACGTGTTCTCCCTTTTTCATAAACTGTTTGCAAGCAATCCAGTGGCTGTTCTGCCAAGTTTGCTCAGGCACAGATTTTTAGGTTAGTTTAGTGTAAGGAATTATTATCTCTGTCCATGCTAATCCTTATTCTCTGTATGGATCCCTCCTGTGTGCCTGTGAACCTAGACACTGCGCTGTCCAGTCATACACTCCTGACTCTATCATAACCTCCTATGCAGACAAGCAATTGTTTCCCATGTTAACACACACACAGAGCAATTGTTTCCTACCTTTGAACTTTTTGTTAAACAGAAGTCATTCAAAAAAAGCTTGCTGCAACCTGAATGAAATTTAGATCTTGCATCCTATACGTTCTCATTTTATGATCAACAGACAATCAGCATGCTTTCTGATTATCTATAAAAATATTGTGACAATCAAAAATAGTCAGAAAAAAATTGCAATAAAATTGCCATCACACTATATAAGAGAGCATAAAAACTGATGCACAAGATACTAGTTTTTGCTCTGAATTTCATATTTCCATGTAGTATTAAAATTCATGTTCAAACTCTTTGATATCAGACTTCTGAGAAGTGACATCTGTCACTGTCTCCAAAGGCTGGACACTGAGATGCAACATGAAAGTGTAACATTATCTCAAAGGCTCTGACCTCATGCAGCTACGTATGATTTTGACATTACAGTGCAGCACTGAATAATTCCTACCATTGTATTATGCATGCAATCCAGTTCATATCTAAAAATATTTTATTTGTCTTGGCTCGTGGGAACATTTTTGCATGTTTATGTGGTTTTTTATAATAAATGCTCAATAGCACTAAGACTATACGAACAGAGCACCAGAGTAGCCCACGGATGGTTAAATGTGGGTAAGGAATCATAAGACCTTCAAAGCTTTTGAATCTTTCATTTTTTAACTACACCTGCATTAAAATCCCACCAAGCCCACGACACCTGGATCCGCAGCCAGACACCATGTGATGTTGTACAATGCACTATAACACTCCATGAACATCAGCTTTGGAGAAGACAGAGTTGACTCCGAAAAAGCCCTGGCACAGGGATTTGGCCTGGCCGCGGCCGGACAGCCTCAGGCCGCGTCTCTCCGAGCACTACAGCCCGCCGGGGGCTGCGTGTTCCCCCGCACAGCACCCGCACCCG
>WBMV01008568.1:1514638-1668633 GCA_013396655.1 Campylorhamphus procurvoides
GGGCCCGGCTTGTCCAGCCCCGCCGTTGCCGGGGCCGCGAGGGCGGGGGGCGGGGGCGGTGCAGCCCCGGCACGGGCGGGCAGGGCCGAGCTGGGGCAGGGCCCGCTCGGACCCCGCGGGCTCGGCCCCCTCCTCGGGCTCGGCCCCGCTGGCATCGCGGCCAGGGGGTGGGTTTGGCCCTCACTGCGCAACACTGTCGGCGGTGACTCGAAGAATAATGAATGCCAGGGAGAAATCTGTGGGAAATGGCTCATATTTCAGCGGAGCTCTTGACAAATCAAGAGGTTAGGGTGTTCCCGGTGCGTTACACCGAAGAATTTAAACAGCGCCTTAGAAAGGAACCACGAAATAAACTTTTGATAAGCTGCATTCGATCCCATCGTTGATTCATGTATGTGTGCTGGTGTGCTAGATTTGAACTTCTTGAAGAAGTGATGGGCTTGTATTTCCATTTTGTCAGGCAGGCTGCTATTTTCCGTAATGTGAAATCTGAGGGTTTCTGTAGGTTTTGTGTGAAGGTTTTTCTCACTGACCTGCCAGAGGCACTGCAGTCCCCTCCATGGCCAGACACCTCACAAAAGCGTACTTGTATTCCCAGCTGGAGGGATATTCACCTACCTAGACATGAGTATTAATTACAGACTAAATACAGGCAGCGTTATGTGATTTGCTGCACTTTCTTACATGCTAGGAAAAATAATTTGTAGTTCATAGCAAAATCAAGGGGATAGTATTTGAAAACAACTTTTCTTCCTTGTTTCTGCCACATTTAAAGCTCCCAGTAGGTCACACAAAGATAAATGCTGGATGAAACCTATAGTTTATCTAGCCAAGTACTTTGTGTAGACCATACCAAAAGCTTTTGGGTAGTTCACTATTGAATGTTGCGATATCCCTTATAATTTTAGATATTCCTATTAGCTATATGAAGTACTCCTTGGATATTGCCTTAGTTCTTGTGCTTCATGTTGTAGTGATCATTTTGGCAGTCTAATTCTATTTTCTGTAAAATAATCTTTAAATGTACTTGGTGTTAAATTTGTCAGGGATAGGTCAGGAGAGAAAATACATGCCTTGGAAACTCATCTGTCCTCTATCTTCTGTCTTTCTGCTATTTTTTTGGGAAAAACATTTATTGCCATAGCATTTCAACTACTGTCAACCATATGTCACAAGCACATTACCTTTTTTTGGTCAAAACAAAGTAATTTGATAGCATTTTCTCATTTTCTCTTATGTCTCTTGCATGTGAGGTTAATATCATGGAGAGTATCTGCCAAGCAAAACCTACAAATCCAGAAAAATCTAATCCGACTGTTTTCCAGTTTCTTTAACAGTTTTTTTGTTTGTTTTCTTTCTCTAAAGCAGATTTTTGATTGTGTGTGAAATTAGAGATATGGGGAAAGGGCTTCAGGAAATTAATTACTATAGTTCTTGTGTTCCAGAGTCTCTGGTTTATACTTGGATATAATTCAAATAGTTAGATCAGTGGATTTTAGAGATATTCTTTAAACAGTTTCCATTTCAGATACCTGAAGACACTGGAGAGAGTGTAAGTGTATGAGATTCCCAGTTCTATGTGGTTGGCTATAATACTCTATTGCCTGCAGAGATCATGCTCCAGAAAACACTTGTCTCCTTTTGCTTTTATTTTGTTTGTTTGTTTGTTCTAAATTAGCTGCTCATAGCAATATTTTTGTACTTTTTCAACACTTTTTTGGTTGTTTTTTTTTTTTTAATCTGAATTCTGAATTTCAAGTTCCCAAATTCTGTTTGTGGTACTCAACATGTGGTAAGCAGGCTGTTCCATCCAACCCAAATGACTGATTTCTCATAGCCTTCTCCCTATTGCTCCTATATTTTTTTCCACCATGTAGATAATTAAAACACACAAATATAAGTGAGCATTTTTAGAAACATATCACAACTATTCCCCTAGTTTCTAGGCAACGCTGAGGGAATTTAGAGATTGCCACTAATTCCTTCTCAGTCAGCTGTCACAGCAACCTAGAGATGTCCTGGCTCTGAAATTTTTGACCTCCAATGGCAACACATACCAAAGCTCTATGTATTTCTAATTGGTCTCACTTATGGGCCTTAGGCCTTTGGCCCCTTTGGTCTGTGAGAGTATATATATTTTAAGTGTAATTAAAAACTAACCCAAATGTATAACAGTGTGTTAACACATTAAGTGGTATAACATGCCTTAAACGAAAAAAAGCCTTAACAAAAATCGAATCAGTCCAGGGCTTTGATCCAAACAAGTACAGAAATTCAGTAACACAGATCACTGCAGTGAGGCTACCATTGTTTTAGAAAAAATAATATGACAAAACCTATAAGATTTGTCCATTCACGATTTGAAAAGGGGAAATATGGCAGTCAATGTTGTTGTCTGTCCTCTTCAGCAGGCATTTTCATTTTCCCCTTTTCTTTGGAATGCATTATAACAGAACATGGTTTTAAAATGCACCTACACTGGGAGGGAATGAAAGCAGGAATATGAGAGTCACATTTGCAAGTGTAGGCAGGCATCTGTCCCTGCCCTGACATGAACTTAGGAAACTATTGCCTTCTTGTCTATTCCCTCTACGCGGTGTATCCTCCAACGTAGACATCTAACTTCTGTGAAAATGCTCATGGTATTCAGCAGTAAACCAACAAAGAGAAAGATATTTCAAAAAAAGTAATACCCCTTAAGACGTCCACTTTCTTTTGTGTGCTTAGCCGAGACAGGACAAGTTTCCTCTGAAAAAGACTGTGTGTCTGGCAGGACCTCAAACAGTTACCTGCTCACTTGGGACAGAGATCTGTTCATAATGTCAGAACTTTTCATTTGTAGGATTTGGCTTTCTTGGAAAAATAGTTTGAATTTATACTCAAAAATCCAAATCTGGAGGTTTTTTTGAGAGTCTTCTCCTTTCCCAAGCCATTGATTTTATTTCATCCTTGCTTTTCTTTACAGCTGTTTATCAAAGTGAGCCTACATATGCAGGCAGAAAACAGCCCAACAACCAGATCTGCACATCATATTCACAGAGTATTCTAGAAAAGCCCTAAATTTGTCACAGTATATAGTTCATAATGGAAATAAATCTCCTGGGTTTACTTGAGTTTTTATTTGGCATAAATGTCCTATCTCATTGCACGTTTGTCACCTGCCTGTGGCTTGGTGTGCCAGTGTTCCCTCGTTGCAGCTTGCAGAGAGCTGTCACTGAATTGCAGCAATGCCCACCCAACACATGCAGCCCATTAACCTTACAGTCTGCTCGCCTACAACTACCTGGAAATAAAAACATTTCCCTGAAAGATCAGAGGAGGCAGTGCTTTCCAAATGCACTTAAACAGGCTGCCTGAGCAGGTTTTTTTGCTACCTAGTTAGGAAATTCTTGTGCTGAACCACTGAAGTGGCTCTCACACAGCAGGTGTGAGGGGTAAAAAAAAAAGTCTGTAATAGCTGCTGAAATATGTTGTTTGTGAATTTGTTTTTTGTTGGGTTTTTTTGTTTGCCTGTTTTGGGTTTTTTTTAAGGATTACTTTTCCAGGAGGAATATTAGGTTGTTTTCTGCCTTGTGTTTGCTGCATGGTCTTTGGTCATATAGTTTTTCAAGTTATTTAAGATCATGTACAGTCTTGAAATATCATTGCACCTTTCTAAATGATGGAAAGTTATGTGTTCCAGTAGGGCTGGAGACTCTGTCCCTTTCTTCATGGCAATGCATTTAGTTGTTTTGTTATTGTCAGTATGGCAGCAGTAGTCATAGATTTTTGTAAAGCTAGGGCTCCAGTGGGAGAGATGATGCAGAAACAATTCAGAAGAGATGATCCATGTCTTAGAAACTGCCGTTTTTAATACCCTGTAATTTAGAATGCAATAAGGGAACTAACCAAAATAAAGAGGGAATATGATAAGGAAGATGAGGGGGAACTATAGGAATGTATAATGGTATAAAGTTTGTATGAACATAGCATTAAACTTCCATACTGTTTATCAGCTTAGAAGAAGCAGTAGAATAACTACTACCAAAACCTTTTCAGGAAGCTGCTGTGGAGATGTACTGTGTACAGCTATTTTTCCTCTTAAGATCTATACAGAATTTTATAACACATCTATCCTGTGATACAAGACTATTTTTAAATGTGGCAAGGAAAAAACCTCTATAAATTGTACAGCTGTAATGTAAAACTTAGTAGTTGGGGTGACCCAAGGTCTGCTTATATTTATTCTTAGGTCATTTTCCATTTATCTACTATTCCCCTAGAAGTATGCAAAGAGAAGGCTTGTAAGTGAAAAACTGTCCTTTAGTAGGACTGAGTGCTGAGGGCTATTTTCCAAGTACTTTAATTGAACTATTTGGTATTAAAGAATGTAGACTGGAATAACTAATTGAATAATTGGAATTTTAAAGGGAAAGAAACATGTAAATGTCAAAAGTCTGTTGTCTAGACCATAAGAAATGTTTTATATTCTAATTGATTTACCTATTATGCCATATGGAAATGCTTACTCTTAGTTTCTCTTAATGAGAAACTGGATGAAAACTTTATTTTAATATTTCAGCCAAGATCAGAAACTTATGACTCAGATTAGACATATATAAATGATAAATCTCAGTGAAGCTATTCCTGCTTAGGTTGAGATAGATTGTGTATGTCTACCCAGCCCATGTCAGGCAGACAGAATGTCAGTGTGGCATTTTTTGTGGCCCATCCACTTTCCACACAGCTAGTTCAGCATGCTCAGGCTTGCCTGGCAGTGTATTAACCCAAGCGCATGCTTGCATAATGGGATCCCATGTGCTGAAAAGAGTTCTTTCTCCTTTGTCAAGGTCAAGAAGAGAAATTCTTATGGGCAACTTTAGAATTGCCTACAAAAGAATGAACAGATATACTATGATTTTCCAAAGAACTTTAATACATTTTCAATATCTGTGTGAATGTGAAATACAGTTTTACTAGAAATGGGCTGAAATTCCCAGCTGGAAGAGTATGGGGGTATTATTTCTCTTTAAAAATGTATTGGAACGTTCATACTTTAACTTTATAAAAGCCTGTGTGTTTATACGTACTCGAAGAAGAACAAAACAGACTGAGAAAATATCTGGCATGACAAACTTCATAAGTAATAGCAAATTGGTCACGTTAACCACTTCTAAGTATATGTGAAAAAAGCAACGTGCAAGAAAATGGCAGGAATCAAAATGGAGTGTGTGAAGTTTAACTGTTGCAATTAAATCCTCCAAGAGTAATTTTTCTGTGGAATCATTTCATCAATACTTAGGAAAAAAATCTGAGGAAGAATTGCTCTAAGTCCTTACTGTTATATTGTTTAGAACTTCCTTTCATCTAAATATTTTGTTCCAAGGAAAACATCTACTACACACTAAACTTGTATGTTGTTACTGACATCATAAGACTTCAGGAATATCCAACATTTAGATTTAGAGAGAACCTGAAATTTACACTTCTAAAGTTTGATATAAAACCTTCTCCTGCCTCCCCCCCCGCCTTCCCATTAACATGTTACATGTATCAGAAAAGAAAGGACCATTCAGTTTGATGGATGTTTCACAGGCCCAAGGGTCAGGGTGCTCAGGGTCTGTTTATAGTTTTGTCAGTGACACGTGTGACCTTGCGTACAGCAATTTTGGTGCTTCACTAGGTTGCAGTCTGAATAACCTTAATTCATCGTTGGCAATAAAAATGGAGACATTTAGAGTTAGTGCATTTGTCTGCATTTTTGGATGAGTATTTTTGTGTTGTGCTTATCATCAATAGAAAGAGAAATTACATCTATCCTTTGAATATTAAATACTAGAACTGCAGATTACATTATATGGATGAGACCTAAACCTAGAATAATATCATCCCTAACGTAATGTCATAGAAGCCAGTAGGGCCTGTGGTTTTTAATATTAAACATGAATTTTTGCAATGGAGTATAGAATTCCACACAAGACTAGAAGGAGTTGAATTTACTCTGAGTAAGCAAATCGGTTATACAATGTAGAAAGAAAAACACAACTAGGGTAGGAACCCTTATGTGCTATAATGGTTTGTTTAATGAAAGACAACATCATCATATAAATCTTTTGCATAAGCTGTTCAATCTCTGTCTTAAAAGCTGCATGCCTTTCTTTTTGCAGCCTTCTTTAAAAGTTTGCTCAAAAATTCAATTCCTTAGAGGAATACAAAACCTTTACATTCATGATCAGTGTATACTCAGTTAATGTTGTGCCAGTATTAGTCTCATGCTCTTCTATTCACTTTTCAGAAGTTAGGATTTCCATTCCCCCAGTTCATGTTTTGCTTATGTCCTAGTAAGATCTGTGCCAGAAACACTTGCCTGGTTCATGTGAATTTCATTTTCCAAGACGTTCCAGGTTCATTTAATATTCTCATGTCTTATTCTTCCTGTGTCATCTGCTTTTCATAACAACAATTCTTTGTCCGTCCAAGGAATGCCTTTGCACTTGGTACTACTAATACCAATTGTATTCTAATCTGTACCACACAAATTTGCAGTATTAATAAATACTTTCCAAACTGTAATATATATTGGCAATATCTTTCAATTTCTGTCATTTCCACATCCCATAGGTTATAAATATGCACAATTAACTATTTTTCAAATTGTACTGTGAAAGTATCAAAAGCTTTTCAACACTGATCTTCCAGTATCAGTTATTACCAATAACTTCTCTCTAATACTTGTAGTTTACCTATCAAGAAAACCTGTTTTGTCTGCCTTTTAGCTAAGTGCATCTCAAACCCCCTCAGGTACTATTTGGTTAATAAGCATATTAGGTTTTATTGCATTTACTGATGACTTTCACAAGTCCTTTGCTTCTGCTTTCTTTAAAACATAACCTGTGTTGAGGTCAAACCAGCAGGTCTGTCACTACCTGGATAATTTTCTTCCTTTCTAGATTATACTGTGTTCACAGTTTCCCAGTTATTTGGTATCACGTGGAGCTTGGCAGCTCGGTTAGGGCTAATCATGTCCCTCTCCCTCATACAGTTTTCCCTTTTTCAGTTTTTTCAGAACTATGGAAGGATTTCTGGAGAAACTTCATAATCTCGCTGTGTCTGAGAGATAAGGAGCAGTGTCTTCACTTTCATTTGTGAAGGGCTGTGACATCTACAACCATAAGGCAACACAGTCTTCAGTAAGTACCTAATGGACTATACAGTAATACCATGGGTTAGAAAATATTAGGAGGTTCTTTCCACCTCAAGAGAAGTTGTTGGAGAAGAATTTCTATTCACTTTACTGGAGATGTAATTTGATTAATAGTGTGTGTTAACCATATCTCATAGGTCTAGGGATTGAGGAGATAGCAATTTAAGATACAAGTTACTTGACTGATTAAAGCTTAGTGCAAGTTTTAAATAACCTTAGTTGCTCCTGGTCTTAGTGACATTAGCAATTTTTAGGTGGAATAAAATATCTGAGAAGGAAGACAACATTTGTAAAACAAAGCGCTTGTGATCAAAATAAAACAGAGGTGGATGCAAGGCTCCTTGTAAGACTTTGGAGGCTCCCTGGAAGTCTTTAGATTTGCAGGTATAGAAATATATTTTCCTTGTTGCTTTGGAAATGACTGAATTAAAAATTGGATCTTCTAGTAAAAGTTGAGACAGTAGCAAAACTGATTGGTTTACAAAGTACAAATGGGGATGGGGTAGTTCAGACACATCAATTCTGCTCCTTTTCTGTTCTATGTAAAAAAAAAAGTCATTGAATTTCCTGAAAGTAGAGTGGGACTGCCTTTTTTGTGGGGGATACTAATAGCTTTCACTTGAAGACTTCAGTGGCCATTTCTTTTGAATCTCAGTAGATTTTGAGGAATACATTACTGGTAACTAACTTATGTTTGCTGTGTGTGACTGCTCCAGTGTTACTGATTGGAAAACTCCCTTCTCCAAAGTAATAAAACAGGTAGCTATATTGGTTTACAATTGTCAGTTCCATGGCAGCTCTAAAGATGGTATTGGCTGCCAGACTGTTATGTATGTAATGTTTGCAACAGCTGGATCTCCTCCTACCACTGTGTGTGAATCAGAAACAACTACAAACAAAAGGAAGTTGACTGCTTTTTATTACTAACCCCTTATTAGTGAATAATGAATATCATGATAGAGGATGAAGTAGGCAAAAAATAGGTGTTTGTTTTAATGACATCATCTCTGAAACCAAAACTGAAATATTTTTGATTTTGGAAAACTTCATGACAAACAGCAACAATCTTAGAAAATATTCATGCTCAAAGAACCTAGGCACTGTACCTCAAAACCTGTTGGTTTGTGTTCATTGCATAAACAAAGAAAAACACCATTTGTTTAAATATCCATCCCAAGTCAGAGTGAAGCAGAACCAAACCAAGCCCTATCTTGAACATGCCACAACTCTGATGCAAAAAAAATGTGTCGAAAAAAGAAATACTAAATATCACCTCATTTGTTTTAGAGTTTGTCACAGCTTAAGTGAGTACTGCTTTCAGTGTCCCATAAATTTCCTACAAGAAATGGGCAAAAAACAGGATCCCAGCTTTTCTGTAGCGTGCCTTGAGTGAATGTCTTTACTCAGTTAAGAGAGAAACAAAATGCATTATGACGTTTAAAAGCTCTGAAGATAATGCAAAAAAGTTGCTAATTAAATAAAATTGCAATAGGTCTTTAATGAACACTCATGACTAATTCAATTTTGACCACCTCTTCTCAAGACAGTGGAATGAAGACCAAAATGACAAAGAGCATTATGGGAGTGAGAAAAAGGATGTTGACATACAAGGATAAATTGACAGGTATAAATTTCTGTGATTATACAAAATAAAACATTAAAGAGCCTTTGTGATTTATACTTTTTGGACTGTTACAAAATCAAGAATGAGATATCTATTACAATTAAAAGATGATGCTATACTGCCAAAAGTAATATGTAATTGCCAGCATGTATAATTTATAGAGGTTTGTGGTAGTTGAGGGGGAGGGTAGTTTTATGCAAAGATTTTTGTATAAAATAAACTGCTGGAATAAGAGGTATATTATTATCACACAAAATCATAGTTACAGTTATGTGTGTCTTGATTCTTATATTATTTCTTTAACAACAATATTTTTCAGTATTCCAGTCTGGGTTCTTATGTCACAAAATTACCCTTCTTTTTTCTGATTAAGTGATTGGGCTTTGAAAAATCTCATTTTCATTTTCACTGTATTCAGAATCCTCATGAAATTAAATGAGATGCTAGATCATTCTATATACCAATTACATCATCTGTAAATGGCTATAAAAATATTTATTCTAAAAGGTTCTTATGATTCACTGTAGCTAGTAGAATGTTTTGTGATACTTAGCTGGAAGATGCTAAAGAAAATAGAGTTAGTTGTATTATTTTTCTCCTTGAAACAAGAAGTACAGGCATTGGCAAAGATAAATTACAAGGACCTGTAATAGCAAACTTCCATGCCTGTTTATATATTTAGCAGCATCTAATGTTAGTTGAGTCAAATTTCTGTCAATGTTTTTATAACCATAGCTGCTCTGAGGTCCGACCTGGCATTCAAAACACTTGCACCACAAATGTACACTTCTGCACTACTTCTGAACTCTACAGTGGAGTTCAGTATTACAACTTTTTGCAGGAGCTAATTATGATGGTGGCAGAGCCTTCATTCATTCCATCACATTTCTTTACTCAAAATGCTAGCCAGTGTAGTTGTGTGCTAAATTCTTTCCTTCTTTAATTCCATTAGCATCATTGCAGCACTAGTGGATGGATTTGGTGGTGTGTATTTTAAGAGATCCACAGGATATATCGGTGCCTAATGGTCATTGACTCAGAATTGCTTGCCCAAATACCTTTGGGAACTTGTGAAACAATTTCTTTGAGACTGAAAAAATAAGGGGGGGGGGGAAGGAAAAAATATCCAGAGTGCTTCCAGACTGCTTATCTGAGTTGTACATTCCTTTTGTAATACAAGTACTTTTGATCTGACTGTTCAACAATAAGTCTTTGGGATCTAGAGATTACCTGCATCACCTTATTTTGTATAGTAAGAAGGCAGATTAGAATTAATAAATGTGATCTTTATAGACATATACAATGTAAAGATGTAAACATATAGAGTGGTTTATATTGTTCCTTTTAAGCAGAAGATCTCAAGGCTTTCCTATGCATTACGCACAGAAGTAACTGCAGCTGTAGGGATGCATTCCTGAATTACTCTATAAAAGGCTTAAAGAAAGTGTGCATTCAAAATGCAAATGTGTAAAGGAGGCTGCCTGCAGACAACCTGCAACTGTTAGCTTAGAAAGTTGATGTATATTGCATTTTTCCATTCTCCAACATCAAGATATGTTATCTCAGTATAATTTCCAAATCACATAACCTCTCTATTGCCTTTGTATTACTAGAGTATACATAGTCCAGAATCTTATTATAATTATATATGGTGACTTATTTCTTTTAATGGGTAGCTGAATGAAATACATGTCACCTGTTGACCTGTAGGCTGTCGCAGATCTGCTGACTATGATTCACAGTGAGTTTCTCACTTTGCTGAGAATATGCCATGTGTGAATAACACTGCGTTCTCTTGCCATGTTGCATCTAAACTGCTGTAATTCCACTACATCTTCTCCCACAAAATACTATGAAACAGTTAATGAAATGGAGAATTGTACTTGTTGTAGAAGGTAATGTTATATATTAGGACAAATCTAGTATTGTAAGTACTTTCTTTTTACCAAATCCACTAGATTCCACCCATGGGTTTGTATTGTTATTTCTTTTTTTGTGACTCTCTATGGATATGCATGTACAATTTGTGTAGAAACTCAAATTGGGATGCACCTACTGTTAGGCTGCACAACGAGTATATTAAGACAATCAGTCATGAGCTGTTTTTCTGATTGTTATACTGCCTGACACACTGTTCCTACAATTAATATTAATGATTTTTAATTTGCACTCAGAACACAGCCCTCACTCTTCCTACAACAGAATAATGATTTATTGATTTGATTTTGCTTGAAATATCATCGTGTTTCAAAGTAATTTTCTCCTGGGAGTTCCAGCACTGAAGGTGCCAGTGGTGTGCAGATACAGAGACACAGGCAATTCAGAGTGTTAGCCTTTCAAACAAATGCTAAACTAGTGATTGCAAAATTTCTACATCTGTGTGGCTGAGAAGATGAATGTCCTGGGCTACAACGTTGAAGGAAGTGCTGGGAGTTAAACTCAATAGGAAGCCTCACCTCTTTCCTAGCCAAACTAAATTCCATCACTTTTTTGGGAACAGCTTCTTACTACATGAGCCATGTGAGAAATATGTTACCTAATTTAGAAAGTAGTAGAGCTCTTCTGAGTACTGTAAAAGTGATGATGATTAATGCAAGAGTTGTAGTCAGCCCTTACAATGCTCAGTAAGCATCTTTCTTCCCTTGCTGTTCGGAGTAGAAAGGAAATAGGCACAACTGAAAGCTAAAGGAGGAATGGTCACAGTGAATGGTGTTTGTGCAGGCTGTTTCTCCCTAATTTAACTATTCTAGAGCTACATTGATCCTTACATTTAATAGGCTGCAGATAGCTATACTGCATTGAAAAACACTGAAAGGAACAGCTGCAGTTAGTGGCATACTTGATTCTAAGAAATGTGGAAGTTTTCAGTAAAATGGGTGGTAAGACAATGCTTCTGAAACCAGCATTAACATCTTTGGTGTGCATGACCCCTGACCCTGCCCTACTGGCTGATAAGGCTGCTGTCATGTCTGTGGGAGGTAAGGTCAGAGCGCAGGATAAGCATTTTTCCATGTAGTTCTACTAGTCCTGCTAATTAAGAGGAAAATATGCAGGCTATGCAGCAATACAGAAAATAATCTGAACTCTTGCCGAAGATCCCTGTGTGTTCTAAGTGCAAAGCTTTTAAAGTTTATTTCTTACATCTGGAGGCTTTAAACAAAAGAACATTACAGTAACAAGCATATACATAAAACTATCTTCTGTGGCTCTATTTTTCTTGATCTAATCAAGCAGTGCAATTTTATAATATTCCTAAATGACTCCTGCATGTCCAAGTGTGGTTTAATACATTTCTGTAGTGCATTAAACCCATTCACTCATTTATGCCTCAGTCTGCCTTCAATATAAGGAGTCTGTCCCACCAATTTATCTTTATACTTCTCATGTCAAAGCCATCTATTCTCCAATCTTTCATTCATATCACATCACAGGCATTGGGGTTTTCCTGTTCCCTTTTGACCTTGTCGCTGGCATAGTTGCCCATACTTCTGTCGCTATGCGTCTGATACTGATGGCCCTTCATCTTCTGCCTCTTATTTTGTCTCTTTGGGTATTTTGTGTGCTACTCTTCCCCCGTGTCTTCTGTTACGTTCTTCTACAAAATCTGCATTGCCACTGCACTGACACTGCATCACCCTGGCAGGGCAGACTCACACAGGGCCAGGCCGCTCATACCCAGCGTGATGTGGTGGGGCCGGTGGGGAACAGACGACCGGGTGGAGTGGGAGTCCCTGTCCAGGGTGCTGAAAGCTGTCAGCAGGCTGGGCTGGCTCCTGCCTGTATCCTTCCTCTCGTCGCTCTGCTGCTGGTGTGAATGGCAAAGAAACGCAGGTATCTCTGAAAGCTAGCTCCCAAATTTCCTGTTTAATATAGAGGAAAGTTATCAACTCGCTAAGATAGACCACCATGTATCTATCAAGTAGGAAATCTTAGAAAAATGACACGAGAGAAGAGAATAGTACTGCTAACAAAGTGAATTCGGTGGCTTGTTTTTATTAATCAGGCTTGCTATTTTTGTCAGATATCAGCCTTTGATCTTATGAGGATTCTTTACGGACATCATGGAAGAACTGCAAGCCAGATTGTAATTCTCTCATGACTATGATTCAGGAGTAATTGCACTGAAGTCAAATTAAAGTAATGTGAAACAGATGTAAGTGGGCTCAGACAAAATCAGTACTATGCAGCTTTAGTTAATATGTTTTTACATGGCAGATCTTTTACCAGAAAAAAATTCAACAATATACTAATACACTAATAATGTCCATGTAATTTTTCAGATAGAATGAAAAAGTGAGGTAACTACTCCGGTATAGTCCTTGCTGGCCATACAAGGGAACTGATAAAACAGGTGTCTGAAAGCTGGAGTCTGGCTAATGAGGAACGGGTACCAGAAAATAAAAAAAGGATTATGAGGATGATTACAAACTGTGAACCAGGTATCTGCTCTACTGTTCTCGCATTTAGATGACTGATGTGTTAGGATATGAGAGGCAGGATCCATAGTGTATTCTGTTTAGCGTCACTGGCCAAGGGAACCTGCAGACAGGCTGTGGTACCATCCCAGCAAAGGTTATTACTGAGGTGTAGTTGCCTCAGGTAGACTCACTGTTTTCACTGAAACCATTTCTGCCAGTCAGTAAATTTTCTGTTCTGTGGATTAATCCATAAAATAATAAAAACACACAGTAGCACTGCATGCTACTACTTAAAAAGTTATAAGAAATGCAATAGAAGACAATAAAAATAGTAGGTTGCTTATCCTTGCATAACCCTGATTCTTAGTTAACTTCCTGAATCCTAACTAGAGTAAACCTTCTGAAAACTATTTGAAAAAAAAAAATTTGGGTTATCCTCATGGAAAGGCTTTAAATGTTCTCCTTAACAGAAAGATTCCTAGAGAATAAAGTCTTTATAAAATGCTTCTGCACTGGATCATGCCCAAATTCATACTACTGCAGAATGGGTCATATAAAGAATATCAAGAACAGGATGCACTTCATTTGGGTTATTCTCTCACACTCTTGGTTTCAGTGTAAATAACAGCATTCCTGTGGCAATAAACTGAGTGAAGAATGATCTTCACACTTAGAAATACCAGATTTCAAACAACTGAGTAGTTAACAGTAAACTGAATTGTTATATACAAATATACAATATACAAATGAGTATATTGTAAAGTAATGACACGAAGACTATCTAGACTTCCATTTAACCATATTTCATTTCTTCAATGCATCCAAGAAAGGAACATAAAAGTTACAGATGATTTCTACCTACTGTCAAGGATCAAGGCATGTTTTCACTCCTGCTCATTGGAATTAGGTATGTATGAGAACTATTTATTCATCTGGTTTTGTATGGCTTTCTCTGAATGACGTCAGAATAGCTTCTAAATCACTCGTGCCATATTAGTAATGAGCTGTAAAAGGGCACTTAGCATTTTATTTTTCTTTCAATGAGATTGCTTGTAATAGAAATTGTCTTTTCTATTGTCACAGGCCCTGTCCTGTAAGGCAATGATTCACAACTAACACCAACTCCGAGGATATTTGAGTCTGAACAATAAGTCCTAAATGAGAAGGAAAAATTTAGGAAAACCAGTGTAAACTACTAATATAAAGTCAACTCCTGGAAATTCTTATATAGGTACTAAGATATATGGATCATGCTACATTTGTTTGGTTTTGGTTTTTTTCATTCTTGCTGAGCTTTCATTTAAATATTAAATGTTATTGAATCCACTTAGCTTATAATAGTTGACAGAGTAACAGCTTGAAACACTACAGCTTCAAGGCACTAGTTCTCCCTATCATAAGAATTTGACATCACTGAGGGGTGAAAGGCCTTTTATTTGCATAAGATAATAGTTACGTTTCTATGCAACAGCTGTGCTGTCAGTGAAAGATGCACTCATTGTGCCAAATCTATCTCTGGAGTAACCCCATTGATTTTAAATGAGTTACTTTGGGAATAAATTGGCCCACTAGATAAAACTGTAAGTCTGAGGCATTGAAATAATTCAGCAAGTTTTCCATGCTCATAACATAGTAAAAAAAAAATTGTAAAATAATGATATGATGTCATGTATTTATGTACCTGACAGATCACAATTGATTTACCACAAGGTTTTTCAGTCATATAGCTAGAGCAAACACTTATGTAGAGCTTACAGACACTTTTTGCAAATATGGGAACATTAAGCAGATACAAAAAACATGAATACAGTATTGTGCCATTATTATCTATTTAGTGTTACAGTAAGTCAAACAAACATTCAATGTATCTATAATGTCATTTTAATAATAAAGAATTCATATGTACACATGAAAATTCTTCTTCTTTAGACTGTAAAAATCAGGATGCTTTTCTGGTAATGAACTAGCTGAAGAATTAATCTCTAGACTATCGAATTCCTGCATATCTTAGCAGGACTTTAATGCTGTTGGCCTTTCAGTGGACTGTTTCAGTTTGATTATCTGAAGTGAGTTCTCAGTAGACAGGTGTCCATGGCACAATACACACTTCATCAGTTAACTGCTGATAGCTATAGCACAAGACAAGGTAGCGCTTGGGTTAGGGTGACACAACATACATGTCTATATTGTAGTTTTTTTCCAGTAATGTACAAGGAAGATACCAGTAAACTGGGAACTTTTGAATGTGTGTATAAATACAGGAATATCTCTTTATTTATACATATTTGATAAGTGATCTTGTTGGGGGTTCAGAAGGCTTCTTTGAAGCCTTTTAGGTTATTATAACCATGATTCAAGTGATTACAGGCACAATTAGCAAAGTGTAGACTCACTTTTGTTTCCACTCAGTTTGCAGAAGTAATGTCAACAGAAATCCTTAAGCCTGTCCAGAAAGCATCATGGTTTGCTTGAAAAGGAAATACCTTGTGCTCCTGATGTCATCATTGCAATCATCTCAAATTCAAGTCTGACTGAGCAGGCTCATTATCATTCTCACCATGTCCTCCCTTAGAGCAGCCTCTCCCGCCTCCTCCAGTAGAGCACAAAACAAGAGCCACAGGGGTGCTTGGATCAGGGAAAGGAAAGACACCTAGCACCTCCCCCCAAGAAAACTTGCTGCATTACTTCCGCCCAATTTCTTCAAACTGCATACTGCTTTATAGTACCTTGTACACCACCACCAAATGAAAGTGTGGATTCACAAATACTGATTGCCTCTTCCTCTTTAGGGTTGAACAAAGACTGGGAACAAGCAGAGTTTTAGCTTCAGAATTTGGATGTGAAGAGTGTGCCAAATTCCACAGTAAGAGTTTCCTCAGTAGAGCCACACATTTCAAACTGCTTTGGTTTCAGATTACTTTTTTTTTTTATTCACCAAGGCAGATTTCTCCTTTTGGTCTTACAAGGCTAGCTAACATCTGAGCAACAGATAGGAAACCAAGACAGAAAAAGGGCATTTGAGCAAAAAACAACTACAGAGCAAAAAACAGGGAACAAATTATCTCCGGTAACAGGTTTAGAACATAATCACTTTTCCTGAAAATTTGGAAGACCTATGGACCTCTGGACTGATTCTAGTGTGGGTCTCTGACCATGATCCACATAAATTTGTGGATCTCTCCACTAAACCATCCCACGTGAACACTCCCCTTCACACAAGGAGTTGATTTCCACTGTGGAAGAGAATAGGCAGGACAGGGTTAACCTCGCACAGTTTTCCTTCAGGCCCCCAGAGGGGCTGGGGTTTTGTTTTCCTGGCTAAGGGAGGAGAGCTGGGGCATGTATTGTAACTGGAACTGGAGACCTTTCTGGTGTTACCAGCCTTTTTTGGGTTTGAGGGAAAGCCTGGAGAAACACGGAGAGGAAGGAGGACGCAGACTTGGAAAGCAGCAAGCACCTGGTAATTGCACACGTGCCCTTCATTTTCCCGAAGCCCCTCGAGAGCTTAGGGGGGCTCCGAAAGGCCTCCAGCCTCCTTCTCCCTCCCCGCAGCTTGGCCACATCTTACAGTCCTGCTGTGCCAGGCTTTGCCTTGACGTGAAGTGCCTGTCCCTGCCTACTGTGCGGACTGGGGACAGAAAAGCAGCAGGGGTCCCTGGCTTTCGGGGTACCCGGTCCTGGTCCCCAGAGCCTGGGGGGGCTCGGAGAACCTCCTGCCCTTCCCCTCCCCCTGTGCTGCAGAGGCTGTGGATGGTGCCCTACTCCTGCCATGTGCTGCCGCCGCTACTGCTCGTAGCTTAGTCGAGCGTGTCTGCGGCTGCAAACTCCGCCAAACAAGCCTGCATCCCACACTCGGGAAGGATACCCAGTGAGTACCAGCCGGACCCTGCCCCATCCCTAGAAACCCCGCCACCGCCTCTTACAAAGGGACACACAGCCTCTCCCCACCCCCTTTTTGAGCCAGTGTAGAGAGGGGCTCCGTGAATTCCCTCCAAAGCTACAGGGTGGCTCCCTCCTCCTTCTCCTTCTCCTCCTCCCCTTCCTGCTCCGGCTCTCCTGGGCGAGCCCGGCTGCTGCTGCATTCAGTCGGGGTGGTCCCCAGCCTCGCCCCTGCCTCGCCCCAGCCATGCTGCTGCGGCTCACGCCCCACGGCTCACTTTTGTTACCGCTCTAGTGCCCGGGGCTGAGCTGAGGTGGGCTCATTTTTTGGAAGGAGGCCGAGGCTAGAGAGCGTTTGCGTGTGTGGGAGGTGCCCCTGGGAGTGTGTGGGGCTGGCTGGCTCCCCGATCCGTGCTCGCCAGCCCGGGTGCCCCCTTGGGTGGGCGCAGCAGACGGGCCGCGCTGCAGCGGGGACCCCGCCATCCTGACATCTGCAGGTGGACCGGGCGAGACAGCTGCGGAGCCTCTCCTGGAGCCAGCAGCACTCCGGACCCGCTGCCCATCTCAGTCTGCTCCGTTCCTGCTCCCCCAGATTCTCTCCGTTCTTCTACCCCACTCTCTGCTGGGGTGTCTGCACCCCTCCTCACCTCGTCGGTACAAACCCTTCCACTCCACTCCCCTGCCCGCCCCTCCCCACCTTCTTCGATTTATTTGTGTATTTCTTTCCTTGGCAACCACCAGTTCCCCTCAGTCAAACAGCGCAGGCTCCCTATAATTTGAAATTAATTTGTTTGACTGCAGCATCGAGACAGGAAGGTTGGGAATTTATTTAATTCTTCTTACTCCCTTTGCAAAAAGGAAGCAATGAAATTTCCAATCGAGACTCCAAGAAAACAGGTGAACTGGGATCCTCAAGGTTGGTGATTCTCTATTACTATCATTACTATAGTAATAAAAATTATTATTATTCCTTGTGTCTGTTGACTCGGAGAATATGTGACTCCAAATGGGAGGAGGCATTGGATGCTTGTCTGTTTCCCATGTGCACTGCTCTGTCTTTTTTGCTCAATCCTAGCAGTGCATTAGAAAATGCTGCTCAGATGTGGGGTTGGGTGGCTGCGTGGGTAAAAGCTCTTCAAGGTGTAAGTTTTACACTTCTGTATTTGATATCTCTTTTCCCTCCCCTCCTTTTTTCTTGAGGATTTTCATGGCAAACTTGCCTGGGATGGCAGTGATCTCTGGCTCACAGCATTGTTTGTTTTATCAGTGGCTCCTTTGTTGTTTCTAGTGATCATTGTCTCTGCTAAATGGGTGGTACAGGAGTGGACACAGATGTGACTGCTTGCTCAGGGTTCCTCGATGGCACATGTTTGTTGGTAGGAGCAAAATGCTGCTGCAATGTAACCCTCAGTGTGAACGGTATAAGATTCATTAAATAGTGGAGCCCAGAGGGACCTTTACACTCTTCACTCTGTTCTCTTAAGAATGAGCAACAAAGTGGATAGTTTGATAACCTGTATAGGTAGGTTTGGAATCAGTCTTGGGGAGTGTGTTTGTGTGACGGTGGAAGAAGATTTATGCCAGTGCAGTGGTTTTCAATAAAATGATCCAAGTGGTGTTTGAAAATAAACCATAATCAAATCCTCTCCTTTCCTGGCATGGGAGGGAGGTTCATCTGCATCCTGCAGAAATGACTGAAAAAACCTTACTGGTAATTTGTATACTGGTGTGTCATATTTCTGTGCATCGTTAGAGGAGCAGAACTACTTGAAGCCATATGCTCAGGTTTGCAGCAGAACTGCTGGCAGCCAGTCGCTGCACAGTAGTGCTTGCAGGAAGTATGAAATGATAGCATGGGCTTTGACTATTCGTCTTTATTCCACAGGTTTGGTTTTAGTGGTCAGTTTGCCTGTCATCCTTCATGCCCTCACATTTACAAAATGAAACATTAGAAACAGTTTCTCCTGGTGTAGAAGTGATACAGTAGAACAATCTGCTGAGCGTATCTGATACGCTATTTAAATAGTATACACAATTAAGCTTTAGCTTAAGCCTTACTACATCTTTAATTATGTGAAGGCTGAAATCGGCACACCAGCCTCCCCCACTCTCAGCTTCCCAATGAACACATGGATAGTAGCGCTAACAGAGATTTGATCATTTTAATAACAGTATATGCATTATCCTAGGGTCAAAATTCTGTGAATAGTTGCTCTTTCTAGGTGCTTTTCTGAATGAGTGTTTGCTGCGGCTTCATTTTAATAAATTTTAGGTATTGCAAAATACATTTTAATGCAAAAAGCTCTTTTTGTCTTTCCTCTGACAAGGCACACAGGAAGATGAACTGATGATATTCGGTGTAAAGCTCCTTTGCTTGGCAATCAGCTTTAAAGCATATGGATCCAACAGGTGGTTGGCCACAATCTACTGATGTGATGAAACCATAGAATACTGTAGCAGTTAAAGGACCTCAAACCCAGCAGGTTTTCTTTCTGCCAAGCTGAATGCCTGCTAAAAACTGCAGAATGCTACCAGTTTTTTCCCTTCAGTGTATTGACTTTGTTAGGCAGCAGAAAGGATGCTAATGCATAGCCAAGAAATGTTACTTTCTAATTGTCCATGATACTCAGGAAATAGATAAAATTTGGCTGAATGGTAAAAAGGCAAATTGGCAAGAAAAAGCTGTCTAGGGCCCAATCCTTTAACCGACAGAGGAACAGTGCAGTGACATTGTACTCATACAGTCCCACTGAAGAATTAGTTGTGGGTGTAGAAGATAAGGTAGATCAGAGGTCTATTATTTTTGAAACAAAAATATATTTGTGTAGATATAAATGTTAGTAATAATCTACATGAAATAACTAAAGGCTCTAAAAGGAATTTGATTTACAGTTACATATGAAGTCAGTTCTCTGCACGTACGTGTAAAGTTTTGCATCCTATGCAGTAGCTTTGAAGTTAAGGTCTGAAGTAGCTTTTCTCAGATACAAAGATCAGCATGTAAAAAGTTGGTGGTGCAAGGATGCAAAGAGTCCTAAGTAATAAAAGCACTGTTTGGGTCCAGTTAGTGTTCACACTCCAATACCAGACTTATTTCAGGTTGTAATGTATGATTGTGCCCTGTTCTCGTTGTCAGATGGAGAACACACAGTTTCCATGGTTTTGTCTAGTAGGAATTGTGCTAACTTTTGCTAACAATATTTGAAATATACTAACTGATGCTCCTGGCAAGCAAGCTAGCAGCCCAAGGACATAAGTGAGATCTATGGTATCTCAAAGACTGTTTAGATCTGATTATTCCAGGTAATATTTTCTAGAAATGATACACATTTCTAAAGGCCAGGGCCCTTGCTGTGGAGATGGGGCTGGCTTGGAATTGATGATTCTGCTGGTTTGAACCCAGGTCAGAATGATAGTGATTGAAATTAATTAATGCTTAACTCCATAATGCTGACTGAAGTATAAATATTTACATAGATAAATAGATTAGAGACTGCTGGTAACTTTCATCTGGCATTAAACTAGTATTTTCAGTTCATGTTAGCAAAGATCAATATACCATAGAAAGACTTGATGGAGAGAAGAGGTTTAAAAGAATAAAATTGTCATGAAGGATGGTGTCTGACAGAGCTAATGGGAAACCGATTTCTCAGCCATTAACCTGGGACAAACAGGGCTTGGAAACTCGACTGTGATTTTATCATGTTGTGTATTATCTTCACATGGGTATAAGGCATATCTGTGTGTTACGTGTAAATGCTGAGTGTGTTTTCCAGATAATCCAAATATTTCATAAATCTGGAAGTGTATAGGGTCCAGATTCCTACACTCCCTTACTATCCCAGGCAATCAAACTACATAAACCCATGAACAAACAGATCAAACTCCATTCCAAAAGTCACTGGTACTTGTCCCTAATAATCCAATGTGAAATATGCCCTAGAATCCCATAAATATTGGTTAAAAAACATATAATTTGTATACAATGGGTGAATAGGGTAAGAAATGAATAAAAAACCAAGGAGGCACCTCAAGAATGTTTTAGGGAGCACTGGACATATTGAGTAGTGGTACAGGCTATCACACTACCTGGCCTTACATTTTAAAAAAACAAGCTTGCCACTTATATTACTGGTGGAATCAGCCTGTATATACACAATCAGTAAACATTTGATCTGCCTATCTCTGATTTTTGCTTCTCTCATTTGGTGCAATTCAGGTAAAGCAATAACTGAAATTAGCAAAAGACCAGATTTTGAGTTTCATTTTTCATACAAATTCCCATCTATACCTTTCAGAATATAAAGTTGGATTTATAGCAGCATATGAAGACATTAGTTCGCATAACTGGCTCTCCCTTTTCTTGCATTCCTCCTGCTGTTTGTTACACTCACCTCTTGTCTGTGCTTGAATTGGCTTATTATATCTTTGCATATATATTTTTATCCAGTACCTAAACCACGGTGTGTCTCTCATCCAGTCTGAGACATCTGGATATTACAGCAGTATCACCTTTTGTCCTAAAAATTATCAGCTTAAAATTGATGTTTCTTTGTAGAAAATAAAGGTGCATGATACTGTTGCCAGTATGCTCAGAAATTATTCCCAAGTATGACTGTCTTGCAGGGTGGTGGTGAGATGTCTTCTCTAAGGGAAGGATGGGTGTCTTTGTGATGCTCTTAGTAGGCAACAAATGGAGTTCAGTTTTGTTCCATCTTTTGTGCCTATAGTTTTCTGCTGTCATTTGAGTAATATGGATTGTCATAGCCTTTTGAATTTCCAGGTCAATGTTTATCTCTACACTGATGTTTTGGAACTCTAAAGTTTTAATACAAGTTCCTGAATCCTTTCACAAATCCATTGTGTGTATCAGATGGCCTTGTGCACTTAGAAACTCTAAAATCATTTGTTTACTACCATCCTTACATTTATTGTGGGAATTAGTGGTCTGTGGGGAAGTCAAACTGTGGTTGAGTCTGGAGTTCCTCTTCAAATTTTGCTACTGACTTACTGTTTAACCTTCAGTAAGCCACTTACCCTTTCTTTTCCTCCCTTTTTCCTTGACTGCAAAACAGGAATATTAATACTTCTCTAATGCACAAGGGTGTTGTGAAATGTAATTAACTTGTTTAGAGCACTCTTAAGATGTGCTATTGAAAGAAGAGCGTATGTATTGCAATCAAATGCTAAAACAATTAGGAGGGAGCAAAACAGCCTGTCATCATACACAGATCACATCCATTAAGAAAGAAGGTTGTGTCTGCACTTTACAGCTGGAGGAAACTAGTATCACTTGCTCTTCTTTACAGACACTGAAGATTCAATTGAGTTTCCCATTAGAAGTATCTAAACACCTTTGATATTTGCTGGCTGCTGCTCCAGAAGGGCTGAAGTCTTCTGTAGGTCTTTTATTACCTGCCATGGGATTTCTCACTTCACCTGGCACCTCAAGCAGCACTGGACACCTATATGTTGGACAACGAGCTGAGTCTCAAATGCCTTCATGCAGGTATCAGGATTGGATCATCCCTTGGTGACTGTTTGAAAATCGTCAGCATCAGCTACTCAGTACAAATTAAACTGTTTCTACTAGTGGAGTGTTACAAATTGCTGTAGTGTCTGCTTCTCTGTTCTTTTTTCCAAAGAGACCAATGCACAAGGCACAATTATAAAGGCATAGATGAGTAGAATAAAAGTGTTAATTTCTGTCCTCCCTTTTCAAGAAGATATATGAAAAGAAGTAGAGAACCTCTGTGAGCTAGACAATGTCTTTCTGCACTGGTAAGTCAATTCTGTGTAGCTTAGTATATGAAGACTGTTCTGGGACGCTATAATGTGTGAAAAAGTAGCTCTGATGCCAGCAAATGACCTGTGGTCATGGTCAATGACCCTGAGCTAGTTGTATCACAAAATTCTATTGGCTATTGACCCACCCATCTGATAGACTGGGACTCTGCTGTTCCTAAGAAAGCATGGGTTGTAGAACAACCCTAACAAGGTTATTTTAAAGAGATATTTGATGTGGGAGAGAAATTGGATAAACCGAAGGACAGTCTTGGAAGTGCATGGGGTAGGTACAATAGTGTCAAATACAGTAAGGTGGAAAATTTGAAGTTTGGAAAACAAATAGAGAAATCAGAACTTTGCTAAATGCTGTGTGGAGCCTGCAGGGGGGACATATGACTGTGGACCCTAATGTGATAAGAGACAGATAAGTTAGGAGGAGAGGAAGAAAGACAGCAGAGAGCTATTAGTTTCATTGTTGTCTTCAGGATGCCATGGAAATGGTAAAACTAAGGATTCAGAAAAGTAAAATTAATAGTACGACAGTGGCAGGGCAAAGGACTGGATAACAGCTTTCTTAGTAATAGAGAAGAAAGACTGAAGTCTAGTCAAGAAAGATGAAGGATAGGGTATCATTAAGATGCCATCTGTACTGTGAGAAAAGGAGAGTGAAAAAAACAATGGCAATATGAAGCTGTAGGTCTAAGATAAAAAGAGTGGTAGAATTAGCAGCAGTACAAGAGGTTAGGACAGAATTATTATTTCAGTGAAGAATATCAATGCTCTTTTTTGCCACATGTGTACAAGAGGAATCTGTTAATGGCTTTTGGACAGAAAAGATCCTTGGGCAACTCTTGAAAATTGATACTACCTGAAGTGATGGAGTTTGTTTTTGGTATAAAGATCTATGATACCAGTTGTAATTGGTTAGACTTTAGTTCAGATTTTGGCATTTATGTGAATTTATGTAGTTACTGTGTGGACTATAATAGCTTCAGAAAAAAAGTGCATATAGATGATGATAGAGTTTAATTTTTGCTCTCTTGATTTAATCCAGAGCTAGGAATTTTACCACTCATTTCAGTGCGAGCAACATGAATTCTTCATTTTAAAAGAACTGTCTTGTTGCCCCAGGCTTTACTGAGTTAAAAGTAATGGAAATGTTCAGAATCACTGGGAAAACAGAGGCCCTAGATTTTGTGCTCAAAATAGGGTAAACACCTGGAGTGAAATGGGGAGGAAAAAGTGAGGAGGTCAGTATAAGAAAGGGTTAACCAACAGACTAGTGTTCAACAGGTAGAGTATTACAGAATTCAGTGTAATGGGAATGCTTAACCTTTATTTTGTAATAATCTCAGTGTAACAGAAAAAGCTGAAGCAGAGAATATGAATGCTGAACAGTTGTCTCTTTTTTAATGGAAGTTTTACATAAAAGAAGTGACATTCAGCAGAAGGCTAAATACTACCTTTTCTGATACCTTTTTAGTAGGAATATCTCTGGTCTTTGTTTTCTGAAAGGAATTGAAAACATCCTGGGACCTGGCCTTTATCAGACAGAGGCTGCTCGTATTCCAGTTCCTGAGACATTGGTTATACTTCCATTGTTTGTCTATAAAGCATGTATAGGATAAACATTTCATCTATAATGGAAAATGTGCTCTAAGGTGAACTTGCTGACTTTCATAAATGTGTCATGCAGTTCTCATTGGTTACCCCAATGAGGTAAAACAAGAGGTGAGAACAGAACATATCCTACACCCTTGTACTTCAGGGTGGTAGTGCCAATCTTTTTTAGTCCACAGACTGTTATTCTCCAAACATACTTTTTGGGCTGTTTTTCACACAATCAAACATCAACTCAGATTATTTAAACAAAACTATACTGCCGAATTGAACTGTGAATCTCTTACCATGTTAATGAATCACAGAATTTAAGGACTGTATGCTTGATCTGGGAATGCTGAGACCACGAATTCAGATTTCTTCTTTATCTTTAATTGCTAATACAATTCTTACACTGTTGCAAATATTACTATTGTCAAAGTGTGCCAAATGCATGTGTAATTGTGTGTTATCCAGTTGTCCTAAAATACAGCTGTAGAAGAACCCTGGTATAGTTTTGAGGTTAGGATAGAACTTTCAGTGTGGGTATATCTTTGTACTGGAAGTTGAAATGTAGGCCAGTACATTGATAGAATCTGTTATCAAAACCTGTATGAGGGGGGAAAAAGATGAAAGAGAGTACAGAAGCTTGGCTTAATTTTATTTTCCTGGTTTTAAATTGGAAAGGGAACATGCCACTGAAAGCTGAAATTGTGGCAAGGGGGATGAAATAAAATATATATGAAAGGGATTGAAACTTGTTGCACTTAGAATCTGGAGTCCTGAATAGGAGTAGTGATCAGTCGCAAAGTCTGGGTGTGAGTTCAGGGATTTCTTTTTAAATCCTCACATAGTTAGGTCTAGCCTTTTGTTTGAGTTTGCTATTTGAAATTTGACATTTGAAAAGAAATAAAGACCTAACAAGGAGGGACAAAGCAAAGCTGCTTCAAGAAATGTGGATTACAAAAGAGTGAGTCCAAAGTGTGAGAGGATCAGATCTGCTGCCAGAAGTGTAGAAAATGCAGAATGAGCAGAGTGTACGTGTAGTAAGGCTGAAAATACTCTGGGGAAAAAAAACCCAAAAAAACTGTGGACATGAAAATAAGTTTGGGAGCCTTCAACTAGAATTCACTGTATTCAAGCACATGCTTTCTGCCTTTTAGAAGTAAGCACATAATCTAGGTCATATTTAAAAAGCTCCTGAAATATCTTTATGTTTTCTGTTCATTCCTCAGGTGTGTATCAGGGTCTTCCCCTGTGAGCAAAACTAAATCACAGTGTAAATAATATCATAGACATATTACAGAATATTTTTATCTCATGTAGTGTCTTTCATAGATGATGGTCTGTTTATTTGGTTAGTCTTTCATTGGAGAAACAATGTCTCTTCCATTTGTTCCTCAATTCTGTCCCCAGATAGATGCATTCAGTAGATCTTTAAATTGCTTCAGTTCTTTTTCTGATAATCCATGGATTATGCATGACTGTGTGACCATTTTTTTTCTGAAGACAATATATGTTTAGCTAGTAGGGGATAACAAAAGATAACACCCTAAAAAATCTTCTTAGAAAGCAATACAAGTTATTTTGGTATCTCTGTCCTGCAGGATCATCACAGTGCTTTCAGCATCAGGCTTTAAGTACCTAGACTTGTTAGAGCCATATGTTCATATCTCAGCAGGACTGACTCATCTTTTCTTCCCTAGGAAGAAAAAAACAACATGCTACTGAGTTTACTGGATGAGGATTTTGGATTTTGGCATGTTAAACTTGTGCCACCAAGTTTCTGAGAATTCAGTGATATGTTGTTGAAGGATGCTTGTATTATTTCTCTCTTACTTAATACTGTAATATAATAATACCAGTATGATTTGAAAACAGAAAATCCATACTGACAGCTTCTACAGGGCTTTTATCCTCTCAAATTTCAGCTTTTCATTTTAGAGAAAGAAAAGGGAATCTCTAGCTACTATGTGTGAAAAACCTCGCTGATGAAAGAATTGTGAAAGAAGTGGTACTGCAGAAGCTCACAGTTGAAATGAAGGAAGGAAACATTTCAAGACATTCTTCGAGGTTGACTCAGATCCATCACTGATTACTTAGATGTTGAGGCTGCTAAGTTTGGATTGCACAAGAAAGCATTGAACAGAGGCCTTGAGTAGCAGTGGTCATAACAGCTACAGAAACAGCAGCAGAACCAGCTCTTCATGATGCTACAGCCACCATCCTAATTTGCCTTTATTAGAAGCAAAGTCCATTATTGGGTTACAATGACATACGGATATGTAACCTTATGACCTGAATTTATCATTGCTACCAGACATTTTTTGTTGATTCAGTTTTATAAAAATAGGCATCTGCTGACATTTAAGAGACTTTAAGGTATTTTAAATATTTGTACAAGCCTGGTATATATTATAATGCACCTAGGGGAGACCTCTGCCCCTCTGAAGCAATAGGTTAAGGCCAATTAGATATCCCATAAGCTCTCACTTGTTAGTACTGTGAGATGCTAGAAGCCATACCATATCAGCAGATGCTATCCTTATGTAGCTATAGAGTTTCATCATAGTTCAAATTACAACTGTATCTCTACATTATTATCTGAATAGAAACTGACCATAAGATAATTCTTATGTAATTCAGTTGTTGTACCAGACTCCTTAATATCTAAGATAACCTAAATTATATACTATATAGCAAACTCCAAGCCAGCTTTATGCAGCTGAGATCGACCTGCAGCCCCGTGTACTCAACCAGCTTCCTAGTGGTGCTGTCATGAGCAGCATAATGGGTCTGACGTCTCTTTAACCTACTTTCTTTTGCTTAACTGATTCCTCTTTGACTTACAGGCAATTTCTAGTAATTGTCATACATGTGGTCTTCACAGGTAAGTAATTTCTGACTGTGGCAGCTTTACTGGTGAAACTTACACACTGAAAGTGTAAAAGAAAAATGTATATGCTATAAAGAATTTAGGATAAAATAAAAATGACTATGCTGAACAAGTGCATTTCAAACAGCAACTTTCTCTTCCTCATGAAAGATCTTTCCTGCACAGAAAAGCTGCAGTAGCTATCTTATAAGTATGCTTTGTCCTGTTCCAGAGTAGGTGTTTAAAGTATTGGAAAGCTTTCATTCACTTTAACTGAGTGTTAATGTGTATGAGAATTTAAGATCGATAAAAAGATTAAATCCTCAGGTTATGCAAATAGTATAGCTCCACTGAACTAAAAAATAGCCCAAGTGATGTGTTTCTTACAAGATTTCTGACCATTACCACAACATGAAAGATCCATTTTTTTTGCTGTTGCACAGAAAAGTTGAGAAATTACCACCCAACTGAAACGGAAGATCATTAAAGTGATTTGCTTGAATTCAATGTATTTTTTGGTAGATCCTAATCATTAGTCAGTTTGGGGAAGACGCTGCTAGACTGATGCAGAAATTCCTGTTTTTACAGAGGAGCATCAGTATGAGCTCTTTCAGTATGGTCAGTAATGTGCAGATACACCTGTAAGGATGCCACAATATGTCTTTGAAGAGGAAAAATTAGTGCTTACACTATTGTTATTTTGGGATTAGAGATTATATTGCATGTGTTTTCCTGGCCTTACACATACGTGACCTTGGCTAGCAACCCAAGAAACTCCTCTAGGAGACATTGTACAGCCCCAGCTGGGCAATATATTGGCATCTCACAGTTCCACTCCATACTGTAGTCAGTGGTGCTGCTAAATTCCCTTTTGCATTACTGAGGTGATCAAGAAATTCCTTCACTCCACTGTTAGGCTGTACCCCTGGCAGACAGCCAGCTTCAATTATATTTCAAATGTAGATTAGATAGTTTCCTGCTAGGAAGGCCAGCATGAATCTGTGCTTTGTTGTCTCTTCCACTTGCATGTTTTACTGCTCGGTTTCTTTCAGTAAGAATGTTCTCTTTGTACACAGGCCGCCTTATGCTAAATTGCAAGACTTAGGTTTTCTTGCTAGTTGGTCTGGCAATGACACCGTTGGCTGAATCCTTGAATAGGATAATTGGAGGATCCCAGCAAAAACCCTGAGCCTACATCATCCTATGAGTACTTTGAAGCAGAACACATTAAAATCCTGTGATGGGAGATTTAGACTCTTCCTAAATGTTACTGGAACCCTGGGACACTTCTTGGTGAGAAGTAATCGACTTGTTTCATGCTAAGCATGTCATGGTGCAATGAAAAATTTTGGTTTAGTCTTTAAGAAGAAGATTATGGATAAGCAGCAGTATCACTGTTCAGTATGTCTGATGTTCACTGAAGGGTGAAATCTGCAGAAAACTAGAGGACAGCTGTTTATTCCTTGGTGTTTGTACTATACTGGCAAGAAAGCAGTTTTTCTGTGTGTTACCTTATAAGAAAAAACAATGGTATGTTACTTTCTTCTGACAGGAACTCTTCATGAATTCATCTCTATACCCCAAGATCTTGAGCCAAAAGCACTTGCTTCCTATTTGGCTCTTGATAGAGCAGAGACCTGCATGAACTAGAACTCCCAATTTTTGCAAGAGCAAGAAATACCAGTCTATTGCTAGGAAAACAGGTTTTAGCAGTGATCTATTGGTTTTAGTCTTATTTCACAAAAACAAAGGTGAGATTTTTTTCATGGGTCTCTGTATTCAGTTTCTCTATAAATAGCTTCATAAAGCTGATGATAGCACTGCTGCCAGTGAGTGTGTTGGAACAAACACAGTCACCAGTCTTGAGGCAGGAGGGTTCCATATTTGGGTCTTGTACCTGTCAATCACTTCTATTCTCCCTTCAGCTCTTCCTGCTCCTCACTGTAATGCTCTTCTGCTCTGTTTTCCCATACCTGAAGTTCATTGATGAGTCCTGTCACACATGAACATGGGCTCAAGTATCAGAGGCTACAGGAAGGGTAGCTCCAAGAAGAGAAGCTGAACAGGGAGTTACGGGTATGCTACCTCCCACGCTGCCAGCACAGTTGGAGAGAAGTGAAGGACAAGAGCAGATGGATGGATTTGGAGGAGGGCAGGGTGGAAGAGAGGTCAGGAGAGAGAGAAAGCAAAGCAAGAGAAACAAAATTCGAACTGCCCTCCAGCAGTGAGTGTAGAATCTCACTCCAGCACAAGGCAAACCTCCCTCAAGTATTCGTCTGGACTTGGCAGCTCTGTAAGTAGCTACAAATGGTGTCAGTAGCAGCGCATCTTCATGTTAATGCCAGTAAGTGTTAGCTAGGAACTCCCCCGAGGACTGCTGTCCTGAAGCCAAACTAGAAAAAAACCCTGATGCTTTCAGCTATTCCTGGAGTTCATGTCCTGCCTTAGCACATCCATTCTTTTGACCAGTGAGCTGTCACGTATGCATTAGAAAAGTTCCGTGCCTGGGAGAGGGAGGAGGGAGGGCAAAGTATCCCAGCATCCCATGACCGTGACTTTTGCAGAGGTTTTTTTAATGTCAGTGGGTAAATTTTGGCAAATACTTGCTCAAGTGAGCATTGGGCTTCCTGTTGTTTGCCTGCCATTTGCATAGCCTCAGTAGCAGGAGCTCTGAGGCTGTTTGCAAGAGAGTAACTCTTGGGCAGTCCATTTTAGCTTCATGGGCACGCTCAGACTGCAGTTCTGACAGTGGAGAGGCTGGGTCAGAATCTGGAAGTTCTTGTAAATAATCATCAAGAGTAGCTTACACATGGTTATCATATTTTCCCGTTATAACCAACAGAAGAAAGGAGTCTGATCTATGGCTGTCTGTTAATCTTGTAACAGACAGACTGGCATTTTGTAACGTATAGTCGAAAAGAGCATGTCCCCTCAAAGAACTTGAAAAATTATTAATGCATTGATGACAAATCATTGTAACTGCTTGATGCACGTATGACAAAGACCTTGCTTAATCAGCTTTTGAAATTACTCTTGAATTTAATTAATTTGCTAAGATCTCTGTGGCAATGTTTATATGAGAGAAACTGTGAGCACATGCAGTATTGTTTCTCCTCAGTGTCACAGGAGTTTATCAGTTATTTGTGAATTGTTTTGAGATATTTAGATAATAATGAAATATTATTACAGACTTGGCACAACTGATGCAAAAAGAAATGTTGAGGTGTGACTGACTATGTTACATGGAAGGGAAAGGATTTCAAGATCATTTTCCTGCTGGGAGTTGGAACTAGTGAATGAATAATTTTGAATTTTTTTTTCTTATATACACTTAATATTTCACCAGGTTTTTACATATCCTGGACATTGACTACAACATTTTTTTCTGGTACCTTCTTCTTGAGTTCATAGGGGTGTGCAGGACATATGGAAAGCACTGACAAATAATTTCTGGCAGATAATTTTATGTCCTGTTCTTAGATACTTCCAATAAAGCACATTTCAATATATTGATGTTCCCATGCCTAGACTTTTTCCTAATATATAATCTCCTACTTCCTTGGTGCAGATTAATCAGTTAATTCTTGCCCTGTTCTTTAGGGATCTAGGGAAGAATTCATCACTGTCTTTAGTTAGTCAGTGTCTTATTTTCATTTGTGAGACTACGCTTCATCTTGTTTCATTTAGTCTAAACAGCATTTTCATTTATATTAAAACTTTGGAAAGCTGCAATAAAAACTGATGTGGGATGTTGAAAAGATGACTGCATTGACAATCATTTTGTGTCATGGGCAAATGATATTTGAATATGTTGTGAAGTTTGATTTACTGTGGTTCAAACCAAGATAAGAGATCCATCAAAACTGATTGAAGCAATTCTTATATACAGATCCAGTGTCTGCCTGCTGTGGTTTCCTAGCCCATCCTCTACTTGTATATTCCTGTGTGTTTAGCTCTCAGTTCCAATGAAGCGTGTCAATATTTAGTCCCTGTCCAATATTTTGGTGATAAGTGAAGCAGTGAAAGATGTTGACTGGTGCAGCCTTTGCTGTGCCATTCAGAGTTTGCTTCCTTTATCTATTACTCAGAGGAAAGAAAAACATGTCTTCATTGTCACTGGTTGTTACCTATATGTAGTCATGTGAAAGGTTGTGCAGAAGCCAAAGATGAACATAAAGAAATGCAGTATAGATATCCAAAATAGGAGTGGCTCTTTTTGATAGGTCTTAAAACATGCAAGTTTGTGAGCAGGAGAGTGAATTTGCGTTCCAGCCTTGTCATTTGTTGTATGATCTTGGTTAAGCAATTTCTTTTATTGTCTAGGCTACACCTACATGGTTGTATTAGGCAAGAGTTGAACACTGCTGTCTGAACTAGGCTAGCCTGAGGAAATTATGAACTTGTATCTATCTGGTACAGCACCGTTTTGAACCAAATATGTCCTGCTAAGTGGCTAGGCTTATAAACAGAAGCTCAGCAGTATGCTTAAGAAGCTACTCAGCTTTTCTTGACTTGAACCTGGCTTGTGGTAAATCTTAATGAAAGTTGGATCAATCTGTAAGAAGAAGACTAATTTTTTTTTAATTCTTCACATGAAAGATTAAGGAAAGTTATTGTTGTCCAGCATCAGATTTTTCTGGAATTATTTAAAAGACAGTGATATATGGCAATTACTGCTATTTGTAGTATATTCAGGGCAGTGATGCTCCTTCTCTAAACATTGTTAATGCTTGGACCTCTGTTCTGACAAGTTTATTCTCTATGAAGTAATGTGACTATTAATAAAGACATATACAAAACCTGATTTAGGATTGAATTTATTGGCATAGTGAATTTATTGGCATGGTTTATGTGATTAAGAGCACTGAGATTTTAGCCCTTCAGACTTTATATTTTTCCTAGGCAGCCACTGTCCATTTTTCCTTTCCTTGCTTTGAAAGCTCCTGTGAGATGGTTGCTAGAACTGCCATTTTTGTGTGCTTTAAAGCATGTGCAATTAGAAATGGCACTGTCTTTCAGAAATACAGTAAGTATGAAAATGGAATTGAGACCCTCCTCTCTTTCTCACTGTACTTCTAAAATTAAATTAGCCGGCACATACTTTTTTTCTATTTCTTTAGGCAGTCTAGGTTCAGAATTGCTAAAGTGAAATTATAGAATAGGAGAGTCTTTTAACAGCCTCACAAAGCAAAGGGACATGGCATAGCTCAGGGGAATGGTAATTGCATAGATTTTTTTAATCTTTTACACACTTATTAAACTGATTACAACTAGATTTAAAAATAATCCAACCAGTCAGGTTTCCCCAGCTCCCAATTTCAAGCCATTTAACATCTACAAGAAGATTGTGATTTTCTTATACGTTTTTTAAATTGTTACAGAGATCACATTGTATTGCTTCTTTTCCTTCATCAGTCAAGTGTGCATGGACTTCCTGCCAGCATGAAATATTTAATCAATTTGACATTTAGCTTTATGTGAAAATGTATGCTGCTGACATCCATTTTCTTAAATGTGTGTAGAAAGTGCATGAAATAAAATGCTTAGTGTGAGAAGAGAAAATTAAAATGAAAGGTGATAAAAAGTGAAAAAAATCAAATCCACTCAACAAGACAAGTGAATGTTTTTGCTCACAATTGACCCAGCTTCAGTAGAGAGTGCCAAAAAGGCATTATTGCTTGAAGGATGTTTGCTCTCTCTGCAGCTAACTCATGTTCATCATAGTAGTTTAAGTCCTGATCTATACATTGAAGGGCATGATTGTAATGAACTGATGACTTTTTCATCAAAATCCATATGCAAGTAACTGGGGAGACTCAGAGGAAAAGCACTGCTTAACAATATAGTCTGAGTTGTGTCCTTATGTTTATTGCCTCTGTGCAAGCTGTCTATGGTGGGTTTACCTCAGCTGGCCACCAGATGCCCACCCAACTGCTCTCTCACTTCTCCTTTTCAACAGGAGAGGGGGAGGAAATAAGATTGGAAAAGCTTGTGCGTTGACATAAAGCCAGGGAGATCAGTTAGAAGTTGCCATCACAGGCAAATGAGACTTGACTTGAGGAAAATTTATTTAATTAATTGATACTTTTAGATTTGGGTGGTGAGAAACAAAGGTGAAGTTTAAAATAGTTCCCACTCCTTTGCTTTTTCCTAGCCAAACTTCACTTCTTCATTCCTGACTCTTCTTTCTCCTCCCCACCTGACATGGTGCAAGGGGGATAATGAATGCAGGTTTGTTGTAGGTTTAGCTGCTCTAGACTCTACCTTTCTCCTTATACTTTTTCCTTGTTCCAATATGGGTCCATACTATGGACTGCAGTTCTTTAGGATAAACCTTCTCCAGCATGGTCTTTTCACAGGCAGCAGTACTTCAGGAAACATCAGCCTGCCCTGGACTGGGGCTTGCTGCACTGTGGATATCTGCTCTGGTGTAATCCTTTCCATGAGCTCCAGGAAAATACCTACGCCACTACGTACTCTTCCAAAACTCTCACAGGCTGCAGGAGAATATCTCCAAGCTACTGGAGCACGTCTTTCTCCTTCACGTACTTTGGTGTCTTCAGGATAGTTTCTCATACCTTTTTCCTCATTGCTTACTGTCTGCACATTATTTTTCCCTTTCTGAAGTAAGCTTTCACAGAAATGCTGCTAGCTTCACTGATGGGCTTAGCAATGTCCTGTGGTAGGTTTGTGGAAGCTGGCAGGAACTGTCTGTGTCCAGAATGAGGCAGCCCCAGGCCTTCAACAGAAACCACCACTGTAGACACTCTGCTACCATTAGCTTGCCACCTAAACGAAATACACTGTCATGGATACCAGATAGCCAGGTAGTTGTTTTTGTCAGGCACTTGCTGCACAGCTAAATGGGAGCAGCGATATTCTGGTAGTATGGACAGGAGAAACTGGAGAAGACTCCCGCAAGATTTGTTCTTTGGAAAAAAGTGCTCTTAGATAGGACTGATAGTGTCATTCAGTGGAAAAGTCATTCTGCTTACTTGCTCCATAGCTTGTTTTTGTCTGCCACTAAAGAAGTTACATGGGAAGAAAAGAGGCTTAAGTTCCCCTTAGTTCTGCTGACCTACAATGCCACCAGCATTCACTATTGTGTGGAAACTCTCATAGCTGGGAAGCTCTTTCTGCAGAAACACCTTAACTCAGACCACTCTGATTTCTTAATTTCTACCATGTTCCAATTTAGGCTGTTTAAGATTTTTTATTTTTTGCCTAAACTATAGTTTTCTAATGAAGAAGAATGAAAGCCACATTATAAAATGGTATTTTGTTTTTTCATAACAACTGTGTTCCAGATTAATTAAGCAGTTGGGGTATTCCAAGAAGTATTAATTAGTGTGTTTCAGTTATAACTGATGCAGCAGAATTATGTAGATTTTTGTGAAAACTTACTGAGAATTGTTATTTTTAGCACTAGATGGGAATATATGACAAATGGTACAGAAATTGCAGAACCTTTTGGTATGACATACTTTCCCAATCTGCTGCCAGGGATGGCAAAGCAATGGTCAGATATATTCCCTCATGATATATATTACCAACATTTCTCTCCCCACCAACAGAGAGAACTCAATATATGAACTTTTACTCTATTTCACTAGCATTACCCTATAATAGGAAACAAACAGTGACTTTATTCCTTATGCAGTTTTGTAACATAACATACTTCTCCCTTCTCCCTGCCTCACTCAGGGAAAAGAGCAATTGGGAGAAATCAGTGCTACTTTTGTTCTAACAGCACATTCAATCTATTTTGTTTATTGTATATTGCCCTTTGTGCCTTTACCTGTCTCTCTTTCATACTCCATCGGATGCCTTCCTGCTGATGACTGCATTTGCAGCAGAGGGCTGAGATGTTGCTGAAGTCAGCAGCACTAATGCTGCATTAGAGAATCCACTTTAGGGAAAACAGTGTTAGATTTAACCCATGGGGTGCTGCTGCAGTGAAAAGCTTTATGCTCAGAGGCACTCTGTGTTTTCCAAACAAACAGTACATCAAGCTTTGCTTTCATGAACAGTAAATACAATAGCAATGCTTCTCACTTCAGTGGCAGTTTGCTGCAAAATGCTGTATGAACAATAGGGTGAAATTCCCCTTGTGTGGCAGGCTTGCCATGACTTTCACTGCTCAATTTGTGTACACTGAGGATATGCAGAAGGACTAGGGCCAAACTGGTGTAAAACACATCAGCACTGACAGCAGTTTTCTTGATCTATGGCTGTGTGGATCCTGTGGTCCCCAGACAGCAGTGCTTATTATTCCTATGCCTCAAACCAGAACAACCGCCACAGGGATACCAGTGTTCTGCCCCGTATGTAATCGTCGCCTGCAGGCAGGATTTTTCTCCCATTTCTTCATCACAGCTGTACTGTCACCTGTTAATTAGCCCACATCATGCAAAGATGCTGCACAAACACAAAGGCAGACACAGTCATTGTCTACTGGGATTTTTGCACTAAAAACCAGACTTTCTAAACCACCATCAGATTTTTGAATGCTCAGTTATAAAAATTCAACATTCATTGTGCTGGTTAAATGGATGCTCTCTACAAAATCCACAGCAGATAGAGATGAAGAACGGGAGTGAGGAGGGGGCTGGAATAACAAGCAAATCAAGTAGTGGACTTGATTTGCCATGTCCTCGTAATGCAGAATTTTGATCATTTAATGATTTTTTGGTTACACATGGGCAGAAACTTCCATGTTTCATTACTTCTGTCATGCATATAGCAACCATCCCCTTCCTGCTGGACAATTCAGTTCTTTTCATCCGTAAACCTGCATGCATTTTCTGTTTGTGACAAATTCATGAGAAATTCATATAGCTGATAGCTTAATACACTCATTACCTCTGCTGTTGCTCTAACATACCTGTTATTCTTACTGTGACTTAAGGCACAGCCCTGCTTTCTTAACCCAAGCAGCCATCTGAAATCACTTTGGGGAGTCTGTGGGAAGGTTTTGAGATTGGAAGCAAATGCTAGATACCCACATTCCCCTGGGAACTTCTGTTGGAGGTGAGCCAGAGCCTTGGAGTGAATGCAAGATTATACATTATCCACTGGTGGGTTGCTTATTTTCCTACCTTTCCACACTGTTCAGTCAGGAAGTCTTTTGATGTTAACTTCTGATGTGTGGCCATTTCAGAAGGGGGTTTGGGGAGGAAAAACAAAAACCTAAAATATTCAGTTAAGCTGAAACGAATGAGGCGTCTGCTAGGATGCTAAAACAAGTATGGCCAGTGGAGTCCCTTCATCCTGCAGTCCTTTATGATCCATTATAAAGAAGGTAGATGCACCTATTTTTGATGTTCAGTTCAGGGAAGCTGCAGTGAACTTTGCTAACACCTCACAGATATTTCTGAGCCTTAGTGCTCCAGGGTTCTGTTCTGAAACTTCACACACTTCACAAAATGTCATATTTCTAAATTCCTTCAGGAAGGAATGCTGGCTTATTAAGTAGTACTATAGGAAGGATGTAGAAGTGTTGTTAACCCAATGTAGGATCTTGCAAAAACTGTAGGGAGGATGATTTGCTCATGAATTTTCTCAGTGAAACTGGAGTGCATGATAAGATTACTTTATAATTCTAACTAAACTTCTAGTTTTGATACAAACATAAGGAAGACATCGTGAAACATAAGGAAATTTTGGATGCTTGGCTATTTAAATGTTTGAAGAATGCATAATTTTCTTTCTTATAAAAAACCCTCCCATCATAATAGGCCAGCATACCTGTAGTAGTAAAGGACAATGTTTTGGCCTGAAGTAGTCTTATGATGCATTATTTCAATAGCTCCAGTATTTTGCTACATAATTTTGCTTTTCAGTAGAAAATTTGAATTGGAAGGAACCTACAAGTGTCATCTAGTCTAACTACCAACTGCTTCAGTTGGGTTAATCCTTGTAGAATCACAGAATCACAGAATGGGTTGCACTGGGAGGGACCTTTAAGATCATCCAGTTCTTACACCTATGCAGTGGGCAGACACATCTTCCACTAGACCAGGTTGCTCAGAGCCCCATCCAAAGTGACCTTGAACATTTCCAGGGATGGGACATCCACCTCTCCTTTGGCTAGCCTGTTCCAGTGCCTCACCATCCTCACAGACAAGAATTTCTTCCTAAAATCTAGTTTAAACCTACTCTCTTTCAGTTTGAAGTCATTCCCCCTTGTCCTGTCACTACATACCCCTGTAAAAAGTCTCTCCATCTTTCTTATAGGCTCCTTTCAGGTACTGTAAGGCTGCAATTAGGTCACCCCAAAGCCTTTTCCTTTCCAGACTGAACAATCCCATTTTTCTTAGCTTTTCCTCATAGGAGAGGTGCTCCATCCCTCTGATCATCTTGTTGTCCCTCCTCTCGACTCACTCCAACAGGTCCATGCCCTTCCTGTGCTGGGAACCCCAGAGCTGGATGCAGCACTCCAGGTGGGGTCTCACCAGAGCAGAGCAGAGGAGCAGAATCCCCTCCCTCGCCCTGCTGGCCTCACTGGTTTGGATGCAGCCCAGGATACAATTGGCTTTCTGGGCTGCAAGTGCACACTGCTGGGTCATGTCCAGCCTCTCATCCAGCAGCACCCCCAAATCCTTCTCGGCAGGGCTGCTTTCTATCCCTTCATCTCCCAGCCTGTACTGCTGTAGGGGGTTGCCCTGACTCAGGTGCAGCACCTTGCACTTAGTCTTGTTAAACTGCATGAGATTCCCATGGGCCCACTTCTCGAGCTTGTCCAGGTCCCTCTGTGTGGCATCTTGTCCTTCAGATGTGTCAGCTGCATCACTCAACTTGATGTCATCTGCGAACATGCTGAGGGTGCACTCAATCCCTTTTTCTCTGTCATTAAATCAGATATTAAATAACACTGGTCCAGTGTGGACCCCTGAGAGACCCCACTTGTCACTGATATCCATTGAGACTGAGCTGTTGACCACTACTCTCTGGATGTGACTGCCTAACCTTATCTTATCCATCTAATTCATTCCACTGGTGGAATCCATGTCTCTCCAATCTAGAGATAAGGATGTTGTGTGTCAAAGGCTTTACAGAACTGCAAATAAATGACATCTGTAGGCCTTCCCTCGGCCACTGATGTAGTTACTCCATCACAGAAGGTCACTAGGTTTCTCAGGCAGGACTTCCCTTGGTGAAGCTGTGCTGGCTGTCCCAAATCACCTCCCTGTCCTCTTTGTGCCTTAGCATAGCTTCTAGGAGGATTGGTTCTATGATCTTCCCAGGCACAGAGGTGGGGCTGACAGGTCTGTAGTTCCCATGGTCCTCCTTTCTGCTCGTTTAAAGATGGGTACAATGTTTCTCTTTCTCCAGTCCCCTGGGACTTCACCTATCTGCCATGACTTTTCAAATATCATGGAGTGTAGCTTGACATCTATATTAGCCAGTTCTCTGAGGGATGCATCTCATGGGGTGCCATAGACTTCTATACATTCAGGTTCCTCAGGTGGTCAGGAACCTGATCTTTAGCATTTGCTAAAAAAATAGCACTTTGCTCTCCCAGTCCCCATTCTGTTTAATTGGGAGGTGTAAGAAAAGACATTGTCACTGAAGACTGAGACAAAAAAAGTTGTTGAGTATTTCAGCCTTCTCCTCATCCATTGTTACCAGTTTACAGCGTTGTTTGTTGGAGGGCTGCAGCTTGTTTGACCTTCTTTTTCTGGTTAACATACCAGTAGAAGCCCTTTTTATTATTTGTGTCCCATGTGAGATTCAGGTCCACTATCGCCTTGGCCTCCCTCACCCCCTTCCCTGCACAGCCTGAGCGCTCCCTCTGTCCGTTTGTCCCTCCCGCCCTCAACCGTAACCGCGGAGGGGCCGCGCCGGGCCGGGGGAGCCACCTGCACTCCTCCTTGACCACCCTCTGACCATGTGCTGCCACTTCCTTGCCCTCTGCGTGGAAAATCGGGAATGGGCAGCAGCCTGAGGGCCACCCCAGGCCGAGGAGCGTCCTGGTGACATCCCTAACCCAGGCCAGGAGGGAGCACACCCCTCTATGGCTGGGCCTGGTTGGGATATTGGGCCCTCTGTTCATTTTGCCAGGAAATTGCCTACAATTATAACCAATTAACCTTTGCCCCTGCCATCTACACAGTAAGTGAAAGTTTTGCTTCCTTAATTCTCATCAGTATTAGCAGAATTATTGGGTATTTAAGCTCCTCATGTATCAATGGGAGCCCTGGCTTTGCAGTTCTCCAGTACAAGTCCAGGTAGTGTGGTAATCTTGGATGTGAATGACTGTACATATCCTAACATTGCATTTCCCTTGTACCTTCAGTGTCTTCAGTTGCTTTACTTTGAAGTTTATCCAAACAATCAGGAACTCACCTTCCCTTGCTCTCTGGCATCCTTTTCCTGGGATAGGGCCTGTTTGGAAACTCTGGTGTGTTCCTTTGAGGGTTCCTGTTCCTTTGAGATTACCAGTCTGCTAATACGGTGTGTGCATGTGAATGGAGAGTCATCATTGCTTTTGCTGAGGCAAATTAACTCTTCTTTGATATGATTTAACAAATATATGGATGAGACTCTGTTCTGGGAAAAAGCCTGTTCTGTCAGCAGCTTATTTTTAAAAAACATGAACAAATTAAGTAGTGATTGTCCTGCGTTTATTGTAAAAATGTCTTCTTCTGTGTTTGTCCTACACTATGGTCAAAATCATTTCTACAAATCCAAAAATTTATGTAGTCCTTTATTTTTTAAAAGCATTTCCATACCTCTGCAAATTGTTGAATTGTCACTGTCATCCATTCCTTGATTTTAGTAAAACTAGGTGTTAAACTTCTGGAAGTTTATGTAGCTTTTATATTCAGACATGAACTCTTCCAGGACACTTATGCTAGAAAAGTAAGCACTATTTTATCTCTTTGCAGTTGATGAAACCATGTTTTAAAGATGAACGGCAGCTCTTCTATGAGAGCACAGGTTCAGAGAGTGTTCCAGCTAGAAACCAGGATTTCTGACTTTTTCCATGTGCTTAAGTCACTGACCCCACTGCCCTGTTGTAGAGAGTGGGACAGATGCTAGACGGAGTATCTACATTGTTTTTCCAATACCTAACTACTCCTTAAAATCTCTGCGTTATTGACTGTGCCTTGTGCATCAGCTTTGTAAGACCATTTCTGTTATACATCAGCTGCTTAACTAGCTGCTTTAGTAGAGTCATCCTGCATATTTATTTATATAATATAAAATACTTTAGGATCAACAGTTCTACATTCACTTAGGGTAGCTGTTACTAATAGCAGAAAATGAAAGACTGACACAGTTCTTCTTCAGAAAAGAGTTATATTTTATTTTAGAGATAAGCAAGATGAGCACAGTAATCCACTGAGCTGTTTAAGTGACAAAATATTGGTAAGAACATTTTGCATTCTTTACCCTGAACTGCCCATCTTGTTCTTAAATCAGTACAACACATTTTCCAAAGAAGACAGAATCAAACAGGCCATGATTTTCCTGTAAAGCTGTTATTAACACTTTGCCAGAAACATGATTTGAATAAGAAACATTTGTACTAGCTGAGAGGAAAATAAAAATCACAGGAGCTGTTTTCATGCTACCAGCTCTTATTTCCATCCTCTTGACTTACCATTTGTGGGATACCAAAGGCAGGCATCTCTTTGCCCTGAAAGGCTCACTCAGCCTACATAGGATTATGCCAGCTATTTTAAAAAATGTCTCACATGAATTCTTCTCTCTTCTTGCCGTGTGAGCCTTGGATCCTGAAACTGTTTTGCTGAGTAATCTCAAGTGTGCAAAATCAGCCCTCAGGCTTGCAGATTTTGTGTTGATTCACGATATACACAGTAGTTACTGGCTGTAAATAATGCAAGTTGATTGAATTTCATAGAATCCATGGAAGCTATGTTACACTGAGTTGCATCAGCTGGGTCACTTTGGTGAGTAGTCAAATTTATTTAGTTCAGTAAGGAGGTGTTATGACTCAGATTTAAGTTATTTGCCTACAGAGGAAGGAATGTTCTAACTATTTCACAAAGCCTCACTATTTATGTTTCTTCTGAATACTCTTCTGATATTTCTTGCTGAAACTCACTGTATCTATTGCAATAATACTTTCAGGAGATTTAGAGAATAAATATATTGGTATCTTACAAAATATGTGACTTCTTTCTAACCATCGGTTTTCTCGTTATTGTTACTTCAAGTTCTTAAAACTTACTTGAAATATATCTGGAGGTAAGAGAAAGTAACCTTAGAAGATTGATATGACTCCATCCTGGCTGATAACTGTTGGGAACCGTAAAGACTTTTTGAGGGGCAAACTGAGCAGCTGTGCCACAGAGTGTTGCAAAGTTGAGATACCACAAAAAAGAATCCACCACAGTTTTCCTCTGATCCTGGATTCTTTCTAATCTATTTGGTATCTGGAACCTCCAAGTCACATATGAAAAGAAATATTGACTGTAAATGTAAAGCAACTGCAGATTTATGTATTTTATTGGTTATTAAGTAAACTGGAAGCTCTATCCTCCATACAGTGCTTCAGAGATATATTGCTTCTAGGAAAACATGCCTGTATTAAACATCCGAGTTCTTAAATTTCTCAGTATCATAAGATGGTTTCTACTGGGAAAGAGTTGTAGCCCACTTCAGACTCAATGTATAATCACGTTATGTGTTCAAATTTTATAGAATCTGTTTACGATACCACTCTGACAGGATGTTGTAAAATGGTTCTGCTTTAATTTCTGAGCAAAACAACAAAGACACATTGTGAGTAAGTTCAGAGAATGCACCTGAAGTCACTGTATTTTAATCTGATTTAGGTCTGACATACAATAAATTAATTGGGTTTCAGAGAAATTACAGACCAGTGACAGCTGCACTCTGGTAAGATTACACAGGAATTTGGTTCAAAATGAATCCAGCATCTTCAAAGCCTACATGTGGTCCCACTATACCAGTAGATGCTGAGGAATCTGGCCTCATCCTGCCATTGCTAAGACTAGCAACAGAGAGTGGAGAAGTGTGATGCTGAGATACTTGGATTATTTGGGGGTGACCCAGCTTTGATTTGGATGCCTTGGTAGCTTGATGCAGAGGTCAGGCTATTCGGTCTCATTGGAGGTCAGGGCTTATTAGCTCTGATGCACTGCTAATGTCATCTGGGCTATACAATGTCTCAATCCCAAACTCAGAGGCCTATATTTGTGCTTGGCATGTAACTTGCACCTCGGGTATCTATTGTGCTTTGGTTTACACATGATTTATGCAAAAATTTGTGAAGCTTTCAGGCTTTAAGAATATTTTCAGAGGTGATAGTTTTGTGAATCCATGTAAATAATACCCTCCAATTTATGTAGTGAGCCAAACAGCATTGTGGTTTGCAAAGCACTTTCTGTTTCTATCAATACCAGGTCAGATAGTGTTCACTGATCACTAGCATTTCAATTTGTTAGCACTATTTATACTATTAGTAATATGATTTAAAGACATAAATTACTGCCATGGTCCCTCATCAAACACCATCATGTGTAGTATATATGCTAACAAGTCAGAATTTTCATGTTCTTTTTGGATAAATGGTTTTCTGCATATTTCTGAAATGTTTGCACATATAACTGGCCTGTCCAGTTCTAGGGGTAATGGGTGAAGCAAACCCTTGAGATGGATGGAGAAAACAGACATTTAACCTTCCAGATGAGAAGAATCTGTGAATTATATCTGTGTGAAGAACATGGTTTATAAAAGAGTCTTGAGAATGGTATTGAGAAAAATTTTATATGAAGATCTAGGTCATACCCTGAGGGATTTGATTTTGACTAAGACTTTTTACTTTGTGTTTCAGTGGCTGTTCCGTCAGCAGTGCCCGCTTGTGAGCCTGAGCCCAAAACTAACGGGCATTGCCCATCTCCACAACTCACCGTTTCTTCACAACCCACTGTTTTCACTGCCATGGAAGCCCCTTCTCAAGGCCTGCAGACAGTCATGAGTTGGAAAACAGTGGTGGTCATCTTTGTCGTGGTGGTAGTTTACCTGGTGGTGGGAGGACTTGTCTTCCATTCCCTGGAGCAACCCTTCGAAAGCATGCAGAAGAACACAATCGCACTAGAGAAGGCTGACTTTCTTCGAGAGCATACGTGTGTAAGCGAGGTAGAGCTGGAGGCGCTGATTCAGGTAGGCCACATGCGAAAGACTGTACTTCTTGGAAGTTAGGATAAACAGCTTGGTGGTTCATTGATCATCTGAGTTGGTTGGTGGAGACCAAAATTGTTCTCAGAACCCTTGGAATGGGCAATGAGAAAAGCAGGCTGTTTCCCAGTCATTTTAAGGTCTGAGAAACAGAAATTATGTCTAAAACATTGTAAATATAGTATCATAGAGTCATAAAATAAGGTGAATTGGAAGGGAGCCATCAGGATCATGGAGTTCAACTCCTGGCCCTATGCAGAACATCCCAAGAACCACACCATGTTCCTGAGAGCCTTGTCCAAATGCTTCTTGAACTCAGACAGGCTTGGTGCTGTGACCACTTCCCTTTGGAGCCAGTTCCATTGCTCAGCCACCCTCTGGATAAAAAACATTTTCCTGATATCCAACCTAAACCTCCTCTGACTCACTTTCATGTTGTTTCCTTAAGTCCTGTCACTAGTCAGGAGAGTGAAGAGATCAGTACTTGTATTCAGCAGAATAAGGAAAGATGTGTGCAAAAAAAGGCAGAACTTAATACCTGGAAGAAATTTTTGTGAGAGGTGACAGACTTGCAAGATGTTTGCCTATCATCTGTAAATTTTCAAAAGATTATGAGTTCTTAATTCTTCCTCCAAATTAAACTCAGCAACCAGAAGAGCAAACAGAAAATGATAGGTGGGATTTTTGAAATAAATATTCCTCTAAGCATTCTGAACTTATTGGTATATTAACATAAAAGTTTATTATTGTGACTTTTAAGTAAATGAGGGACGATGAAGTATACAATTAAAAATAGAAAATACTTGTCATTTGAAAGCAATGGAATTTTTAGTCTGGTCTTGTATGCAAAGTTTTAGAATCAATTTTGAAGGAAATAAATATCAAGTATGCAAGGATAAATGGAAAATGTAGTAACATTCACAAAAAGTTTATTAAGGATAGATTTGTCCTTCATTGATTAAAACCCTAGACAAGGAAAGTATTTGGGATCTTATGACTTCAGTAGAGGATCTTCTAGGATTCTATGTAGAAGCCTATCAGTTAGCTTAGATAAGAAATGTGAGATCTCTAAGGAATATGTTCCAAAGATGAACTTCAGATTCATATTTCAGTTCTGAATTTGTGTCTGAGCCTTCCAAGAGCACAGTTTGTTTCCCTCTGGGGTGTTGCACCAGAGCTCTGTTGTGATTTCAAGCTGTTTGAAAGAACACAGAGCTTTCTCCTGGATTCTTGTGTCTATCTACCCAACTGTGTTATAAAATGGTTTCTATAAGTGAATCAAATATATAAGCACTGTTGTGACTACAGAGGTTTTGAGTCAGGGCTGGCTTGAATCACATCCTTCATGTGTCTGCAAAAGACAGGTGAATATGTTAGGCTGGCAGCGTTCAGGGATATTGGTTCAGAGGTATTTCTCATGGCAGTATTGCAGAGACCCATATTTCCCTCCACTCCTTAGGAATAATGTGTGCTAGCTAATTAAAGAATTTTTTGAAAACACTAAAAGCAAGAAATTTGTATTCCCTTAATGGGAATGTCCCTAGTAAAGATATGCAAGATATGCTTGCTTTCCTAGCAGAAAGCAGAACTCATACAAGGTACAACAAGAAAAGCACCTCAGCAGGTTGGTGGAGTCCTGCATAGCAACTGCAGTAGTAACATTTCTAAACATCCTTTATTGTCTAGCCTAGGCCATGTATCAAAACCAATTCTTTACTTTACACAATACTTTTTCTTCTTTCCCTCAAAAGTGGTGACACCAAAATAAAGAACAAGCATACTCTGTCATTAGAAGGCAGATATTCTGAACAAATTTTTATCTCCTGAGATTTCAGTATGTCCTCAGGCATTACACTGGGTAACTGGAAGTCATTTTGCAAAGGTAAATTAAATGGGCTTAGCAGCTTAGCATGTGAATGTCTTAAGACCAAGTGATGTGAAATACTGAAATGGATTTGTCAATAAAGAACAAGTTTCTTTGGATTCTTCTGTATGTCTGGGGATGAAACTGGCTCTAGGAATGTAGTTGGGTATGCTCATGCAGAAAACTGATTGCAACTGACTTGCACAGAAGAACAGTGAACCACTGCTTGAAAGTAATGTCAGGGGTTAACATTGTGCTTTCATACCTTCATGTGGATGATGTCAAAAGTGACATTCCCCTGGCTGGCACAATCCATTCCTGTATTGCGCCAAATGCCGCATCTGCCTTTCCAACTGTGAGTTCAGAGCGATGTGGCAACCTCCGTGAGTCGTGGCTGCTGTGCCGTGTGCAGTCATCACCTGGCTACCACTGAGGGAACTATTCATAATTAATGTTAGTTGACTACCTGAAAGCCTTTAGATGAACACAGATCATACTCTCCAGAGTGACTGTTTTGATTCATGTCTGTGCTTTGGAGAATATGGAAAAGTACAAAAAGGGAGACCTTAGAACTAACTTGTTTTATTTTACTGTGGGAATGGCTCTCAATCTTTTAAGAAGAGGAAAGGAGTACCATGGTCCTTACAAGACTAATGATGGAAAAATTTATACCTTTGCCTAAATTTCAGTCTTTGAAAGGATTCTCCTTTGGAAAACCTTTAAGGAACATGTACTGTATGAGGAAACCATTAAAATTTAGTGGGGATGGAACATCCTTTCCATGTTTATCTCCAACAACCCACTCACATATTAACACTGGTAGCACAACTGTGAATTACTGAGTCCAGACTTGGAAGTTCATTCATAGACACCAGAAGTAATGCAGTGATGAAAGCAGTGCAAATCCCTAGGAAGATTCAAAGTATTTCAAATATGTGTTTGTCTCTTTGTTGTGGTTCAGATCTGTCTAATAGTAACACAATGACAAGGCAATCTTTTCTTAACAATATCAAGTATTTCACAGTGCAGTCCAGATTGTCCAAAGTCACCTGAAGGGGAAGTTCTTAACTGCACATTTTTAAAGCCCATTCTGCATCTGGAGATACTTGTTGCAGTGAGGCAAGTGCACTGTTTAATGCCTTATGTGATCTTTAGCTTGGAAAATAGTGAATATGAGATTAAGAAAATGGCAATCTTGTATTCTATGTCAACATTTTTGCGTTAGAGAGAACTGAAACCTACATTTAGGTGTATTGTACCTCTTAGATAAAATAGCAGAAGGTAGCAGGACTCAGGTGACTGGACACAGAGTTGAAAAGAAAAATAACATTCGATGGCACATCTGCTACCATGCTACAAACCTTTTGGGTTTTTTTGTTTTGTTCTTATATGTCCTAACAAGCTTAGTAGCAGCTGGGATCAAAAGCAACTCATTTTGCCTTGGTAATAATACACACAGTGTATAATGGGGAGGTTATGCCTCTCAGAAAGATGAGACTTTATCTATTATTAAGAGAGGCAGGAAGACCAGTGTAGTGTTTTGGCAAAGTAATTCCTATGGATGTGATAAGGGTGTTCATACTCTGTTTCTATGTATCCTGTGCACTGTGCAAGTAAAAACTTCCATAATGAGCCCAGCTTTCATCATGAGCCCTGCAAAGTGATGCAAAATGGAATGGCTTGCTAATGTAAGAAGTGACCTATTTTATTGGTGGTCAGTTTTCTTCTTCCTTGTCCATCAGGGTTTAATTTAGGAGTGTGAATGATTATAGTATATATATATATATATATATATAAATAACCCACCTAGGAGCTAAGTCACATTACCAATGTCCACTAATGACTACAGCAACTCATTAGAGCTAGACTGTAAGCTGAAAAGGAAGTAGAGCTGGAAATAAGTGTGTCACGATTTTCTGCCTAGTTGTGCTAGTAATAGTTCTTATTTTGAATAGCCACTTTTGATTAATGTTCTGAACTAGTTTTGCCCTGAAGGTAAGCAAGAAAGGGAACATCCCATAAAGATGTTTCAGTCTGCACCTGCTTGGTTCACTAGTGCTGTAAGCCAGCTTCTCTTTTAAGCGTGTTTCCATGTAAAATGAATTTTCATGGGCTAGAAGAAAGCTCTAAATAGAGCAGGAAAAAGATATAGTACTTTGAATTAACTATGTGGAAGACTTGTCTGTTGCTGAAGACAGGAAAAGACTATGCGAACTGTGAAAAAAACACTGGTAAATATAACTGAGCCTTCTGCCTGTGCCTCTGAATGTTGTCTTGTCCTAACTTCCCTTCTTGCCCAATCTTTATCTTATTTCCCCTGAAAGGATATGAAAAAAAGAATTCCGTTCTCTTGGTTCCTGTCCTAGTTGGTACAGGCACCCTAGTTTGTAACTTCAGAGCTAATGTCTGTAGAGGAGACAGACTCAACTTAGGATGCTGCAGAAGTCTGCAGCTGTCCCATGGCTATGCTGCTTCCAAGCCTTATTTGGGAGGTTTGCAGGGAGCTAAACCCTTTGGACTTCGATCTCTGTGCATATTGCTTGTTGAATGCTGTAGGTCTCCCCTTAGACACAGTGCATGCATGACAATCAAATTACTGTAAGTGTAGGTAGATCACTCTGGCTGATTGCCACCGAAAGACCTTTATGGGGTAGGCAAAAATATTTAAGGAATGGGTTTTCAAAATGTATTATTTTGATTATGCTTGAACAAAAATTACTAGCCTTGGTCCTTCAAAAATGCCGTTGTGGAAAAGTGAATAAAGGGGAATTTATAATCAGGAGCCCTTAATCACAATATGAGAGGTGGTGAGAATAAGTAGAGAGGTAGGGAGTATAAAGTTATTAAGGAATTAGTTATTAAAATCTTGCTAATGAGAGGCATCCTAATAATCCTAATAGAGAAATGTCTGAGCATGAAAGGCAATTGAAACAACTTTTTGTATGCTTGATAGGAATCTTCTTGGAAAAGAATTGTAGAAGGAGATAATCATTATTGGATTAGCATGATCTGTGGAGAGGAATTAGGAGAATATTGTGTGCTTGTGTACTGTGCTTGTAGCTCCTCTTGAGAAGGAAGAAGGGATCAGGAGAGGAGTAAGTGTGAAACAGCTTTGGGCACTTTGATGACCTGTTACTTTCGATGATACTTCAAGTATAAAAATAGCTGAAACTACTAGTTTTTCATGTCTTAAATATGTAAGGTTTGTCAACAGGGTTGTTAGCACTCTGGAAAAAAGTTTTTTCTCCTACTCCAAGATAACCTGAAGATGTGGCTCTTCATGTCATTGCTGCAAAGTCTGTCTGAAGTTTCACAGATTGGAAACTGTTGTAAAATTTCATGTGTAAACTGGGAGAGTTTTGCCAGTGATAGCATTCTTGTTTGAATTTTGTGTCAGTTTTCATCTAGTAGGATACTTCTGTGTAGGTGGACTTGTGGTGGTAGTAGTAAGGCAACCTTTACTTGTTGCATGACCTGAAACTGGCTATTGAAGTGCTGTTAACTGCAGGCTGATCTGGTCTTGCTGAATGCTTTCTGTCCTCCGTCGCTGTATGCAAAATACTGTGTATTAAAATATAGCGTTGGAATAGTTGGATATTTATAATGAATGATGTCAGTCAAGCTTTAAAGTAAAAATTAATTTGTTCTGGATGAGAAAGTACCCTCAGAATCTCAAAGCTATCTAAGGCAAGGGACACTCCTTCACTTCAGGGGTCAATATTTGTCCCTAATAGACTTGCTAAACTGTGTAAACTCAAATTCGATTTAAGTGTAATTAGCTTGCTGACATTCACACACTGAAAAGGAAAACAAGTGACATTCCTTGGCAGAAGTAACATGCCAGGATGGCTGACAGTGTGTCATGGCCTATTTAAACAGGCAACCTGTCTGTTATGCTGATTTATGCTCTTCTGCATAAACCAACAAATGATCTCTGCTTTCACACTACCTGCAATATGTCACCAAGTGGTACAGAAGCCCTTTCAAAGGGCTTGGTCCTAAACACTTTCTTTCTCTATATGCCTGTTTCTTGAGGTATGGACAGGTGCTGAGGAGCCTGGGCTTTCTGCCCACGTGAAATGTAATCAGTCCAACCTGGAGCTTCCTTGTACTATAGTTTCACAATCAGCTTGGCCTGCTTTTAGAAAAGGCTGTCCCAGACTGATCTCTTTAGATATATCTGTGTCTGTTCTTGCCCATGTGCCTCTTCTCCCACTCCTTTTTCTTTTTGTGGGGCAGTGTGATGAATAACTAAAAACTGGAAGCAAATTAGCTGAAACTAGCCCAAACTAAAAAGTAGTACAAGAATATTTGTGACCATGGAGTCAGTTGGAAGTATAAGCAACAAATGAGTGAGGAAAAGTGCAAAATGGAAGGTAATGAAAAGAAAAAATGTGGTAAATAAGCCATCAGAGGAAAGAGATTAATGAAGACAAAAGTAAATCATGAGGGCTAGGGAGAGAAAGGGTGTTAGATGGATGTATTTAAAAGTCAGTGCTAAAACCACAAGGGAACATGGGGTTCAGAGAAGATCAGGAGAGAAATCATAGACGAGAACAGGTGAGAAGTGGGGCAATGGTAAAATAGAATGGTTAACTTTGCTTTGCACATGGATTGTATAGGTAAACATGAAATATAAAATCACAGTGACAATTCAGAGATCATAACTCAGAGGGAAAAAAGAAATGGTTAAAGAAATGGAATAAGAAAAGTCAAAACAAACCTGTATTGATAGGTGGGGATTCTGTGTTGAACAAAGTCAAAGACAGGATCTAAAAGGCAGCACTTTGCTTCTCCTGTTGAGCCCAACAATAAGTTCACTGAAACTACCAAGGGTAAAGACAGATGGCAATATTTAGGAGGAGGAGCAAATACCAGAGTGAGGGAGAAGGAGAAGACCTGGCAGTAGTGAGAGTAGCATAGTAGCAGCAACATGGAGTGGGGTTGGAGCAGAATGGGAGAAAGGCAAAGAGCTGAAAATGTTAAGAGGCAGAAAGAGAGAAACTTTCTTCCTTTTCAGTGGTTTTGTGGAAGTTAAACTTAATTGGAAGCATTTGTGAAGGAGAAAGGCAGTAATTTTAGCTGCTGTTTCAGAGTAAGGTCTGAGTTTCTTTATGATGGACAATAACTTGCATGAGATCTACAAGCAACTAGTGTGCCAAAGGGCGTCTCAAAGGTGAACTTAGAGCAATGCAGATGAATGTCAGATGCTGATGAGAGATTTATTTCTGTGCTTTGGAGGCTCTTGTATTTAGCTCTATCTTCCTTTGGACTGTGAAACTGCAATGCAAAATAAATGTGTATGTCCCCATGACACAATGCGGTACATTTTTAGAAATTCCCAAGCTAAAATTCAGTAGGCTGGTATGTCCACCTGGTTTGATTCAGTGCTATATGAGACACAGGACAGGGACCAGGGAGCAGTATAGCTGCTTCAAGTTCTGCTCAGGATATCGTTCATCAAGGTACTGACTGGGAGTCTCTGGGTCATGCTGTATTTGTGGGCATGTGATCATGTCCAGTGTGGCAAGTGGGAAGTGCGAGATGATCACAAAGTTGTTTCATGATGCCTCCATAGCTATCTTTTTTGTTTGTTTCAAATGGGATATATATACCACATTTTTTCCTTTAGTTAGCATAAAATATAAATTAATTAATCAATTATTAATTGTTTGGGAATTAAAACCCTTGGCTGACTAGCTTCAGTTGACTTCACAAATGTTATTTGTATTTACCACGCTTTTATCTGCTTTTAGTATTAGCTGTTCCCTTGGGAATTTTTCCTTTGACAGTACTTGCTTCAAGAATAGTATTTATGGATCAATTTGTGGTGTTGGTCCTCTACTTCTCAACTGCTCTGCATCCTTTTTCATTTGTTTATGTATCTTTCTTCCAACTTAATGGTTATTCAGTTCAGTTGTATATTCAACTTTTGTGTTCAGAAGATGCTACTATACTTCGAGCACACATTAAAAACCTTAAATCTAAGCTGTTTCCATGGTCCTAGAAATTTCTCTTTGTAGCCTGTACCAACTTGCATAGGACACAGTGATGCATGCATAAGGCTGATTTCTTGTCTCTTTGCAGCATGCTGTTGATGCTGATAACGCAGGAGTCAGTCCCGTAGGACCTTCCTCTAACACCAGCAGTCATTGGGACCTTGGAGGTGCCTTTTTCTTTGCTGGAACAGTCATCACAACTATAGGTATGTTTATTTTTTAAAACACATGGTCACACTGAGACCTGGATAATGAAATAAATTTGAGGAAGGTAGACCTCCAAGAAATGAAGCTGAACTGTATTTCTCTCAGTTTGCAGAAGGAGCGCCTCTAGTATGTGCCAAGGGCACTGGGTCTCTGGGGAAGTGTCAGAAGCCATTTACACAATTAGGGTAGAATAGCAATGTTGAGCTGAAAACAGGTAACACTGATGTGTGCTTTATAACCCTGTTCTTGATGTAGAATCAGACAGTCTCAATTTTCACTAAAAAGATTACCAAAGCACTACCCAATGAAATAACTGTTCTATGGTTGTTGGAAATCTGGATTTTAATATTACAGATTAATTTGCCTAAAAGGGTAACTTTCTTCCTAAGTACATCAGCTAATGTTGGCTTATGCTCTGAAGTTTGATATCAGCATTTCTTCTCATATCCTACTCCTTGTAACAGGAAATATATTCCTATAAGTATAACATCCTTTTTAAATTCCTTACTAGCTTTCATATTAATAATTGGAAGGAATTTCACAAATTATACTCTGTGTAAAAAAATCCATTTTTTTCTTCCTTTCTAGAATTCATGGCCTTTAATTGTTGACACATTTTGCTGTATTAAATGAAGGGGTATACTGAACTGCTCCATTCACTTTTCTTGAACCACTAATTTTACTAGGATTGTTCATGTCCTTATCATCTGTCTCCCCATGCATTGTGTCCAATGGATTTAGTCTCTTGATCTCTGCATATTAGCCTTAGATATCCTAAGGTTTTTGTTCTCTCCTCTGTGAGCCAGTTCCTCTCTTGAGGAGTGTTCAACAAGCTGGAATTTCAAAGAACAGTCTGAAGGAAAAGGAAAATAAACCCATAACATTGATGATAAAGTTAATCCACTAATAATTATACAGTAGTTTTATAATAATAAGCTTGATCTCAGTACTGTCATAGTTAGAGATCAAGAGATCTGATTATTTGGAAATAATTGGCAAATTGTTGCTTTTTATTTGCATTGCCTTAGAGTATCATTCTGCTTTAAGTATGGGATAAAGCAATTCTCCTCATTAGAGCTATGATGCAGAAACTGGGGACTGTAAAGAAAAATAACCTGACAATCACGTAACCCTTCATTAAAGTGTGAGAGTCTTGACTAAATTATGCAGGTTTTTTATGCAGGTAATACAATAGAAAAACCTTGTGGCAATTAGAATACTTGCTGTGGTGATCATCTCAAACAGTGGAGTCTGTGCCTTTGGCTCTGCCTTTTCTTTGTTATCAGAATGAGGGGGAAAGAGTGTATAGAGCCTCACTGTGTTCCTGTATATATTAAGCTACATTACCACATATTTTTAAAGGTAGCATAAAACCAGCAGGTGGCAAGAAAGAAAACATTTCTGATTCAAACATAAGAAAACACTCACTTAATATTTGTTTACTCAGTAGACCCAAGTGACAAGCTTTTAAATCACTCATTAAAATAAATGCCACTATGTAGGCATAGTTTATTTAGGTATATTCACTGACATCTGCTATTTAAATAATATATTGAAAAGTCCTTGGATTTTTGCCCATATTTGTTTTAAATTCTTCATGAATGAGATTTTTGTAGGCTCCATAAAATCTGTGTACTTTGTCAGGGCATGAAAATGATTTTAGTTTATCCATCAGCCTATTAGGGCTCCTCTTAGGTAGAAATTCAGCAGACTAGCTGTTCAACTGCAGTCCGGTAGCCTGGACTTTTTTTTTACTTTTAGGAGAAATCTGGGATCATGGATGGCACCATGAAAAGGACAGTAGGTTATGGGACATGCATTGTTGTGTGTCAGCATCACATGTCAACATCACATGCACTATCCCATGACAGAGAGAGATCCAGTGCCAGTGTCACCAACCTAACAGGATGAGGACCTGACACTCTCTTAGATCTCCAACTTCTCTGGATGCTTTATTTCATCAGGGATTTGTGACTGTGCGATAATTTTTAATAATTAGTTATGTATAGTTAAAATCCAAATATCTATATCATTTCAATAAAGATAGCTGATCTTAAATAAAAAGGTGCATAATAAAAATATTATTGTCACAATTCTTGGTGTTTTTGTCTGTAACATTTTAACAGAAATGCCATGGCTACTGGAGGCATAATGCTCTACTCCATAAAGAATTCAAGGGCAGATTTGCATAGTGTGGGTATAGTTTGGAGGCTACAGTGTAACTAGTCAACATGATGAGGGGCTTAGGAAATTATGAGCTAACCTCTGAGAATTCCCCTTTCCAGGTGAATTACACTCCCATCAGGAAACCATTGGCACAGGCCAAGAGGAGCAGCAGCATGCAGGCGCTAGGCCAGCATGGTGGGATTTTTGTGCCATGATTTCAATCTAGATTATTTAATCAAGCAACAATTTTAGATAGGCTGAATCTATAGAAAATATGGGTAACTGAGGCTGCAAGAAGAATGGAGTAACAGGGGGAAGCTTGCCTGGGAAATGACATCATGCCATGGAAAGTCTATAATTAGGAATTACAGGTATGCCTGCAGGAAGAGCAGATTTTCAATCCTTTTTTTTTTTTTTTTTTTCCTAAAAAGCTGTATATAAGCTTTGAGAGTCTGACAACTGTTTTTCTCCTCAGGGTATGGGAAGATGGCCCCAAGCACTGTTGGAGGCAAGGTTTTCTGCATCTTGTATGCCATCTTTGGGATTCCACTGTTTGGCTTCTTGCTGGCTGGGATTGGAGACCAACTTGGAACCATCTTTGGGAAGGGTATTGCAAGAGTGGAAAAAGTTTTCAGAGTACGTTCACTGTCAGTTTTTTGCTGATGTTGTATACCTTGCTCTTAATTCTGTTGCTATTACCTGCAGCCCTTTTTACATGCTGGGCACCATGAAATATTTACATGTCTAGTTGAGAGGATAATTAATGTCCTTAAGGGCCTCTGTAGTCAGTGGAGAGAAACAGACTTATCAGATGGTGATACAGGGCTTATAGATCTGGCTCTGAATTTCCTTACTGAGGGAGTGTCTGGGGAATGTGTCTTCTAATCTAAGTTTTTCACAAGGAATGGTTGTAAAACATCCTTCAAATCACCACAGGTTGCTTTTGACCTGTATGTCCATTCACTGCAAACAGAGAGAAGGTAGTGGCAGTGTAACTTCTGGAGGAGCAGGAATGCAGAGGAGGTCCTGACTGCATTACTCATAAAGCCTAAAAGACTTGGAAAGTAGGGTTGCTACTGTGAATGTGAGCTTGGGAAGTGAAGTGGTTGAGTGATATGCCTTCAGTGCAAGAGGACAGATATTTTGGAAGTAGATCTGCAGTTGAACAACAAAAACTGCTGTACTGCCAATGACTGAAATCATCCTTAGAGTATTTACCTCCCTGCCTACCATGGACACACCCTACCCAAAATTTTTGTATGGACTTTATCTTATGCAATTTCCCTTTATGTTGCCAGTACCCTCAATTTTTGAGTCTGTAACATTGTAAGCAGTTCTTTCACAAGCAGTGCCACAGACCTGGCAAATACTGTTTTGCTACTTTGCCAAAGGTTCACTTCAAGGATTCTCTCTTTGAGACAGAATGTATAGAAGTGACCTGTGTGATGCTCCTCTTGGAGGTGGCATAACTGAAGGTAAGTCTTTCCAGGGACCAAGTGGATGAGAAGCTGTCCAAGCTGGTTAGTTTAATAGGCATCGATTTCTAAAATATTCCCACAGATGAGAGTAAATTAGCTGTAACTGTTTTTGAAAGGAAGTAATTAAGTATCAGACTGGAGTATGAGCAATATCCATTTTGATTAAATGACTGTGGAGTCTCCCAAACCAGCAATAAGTAGTATCTCTCAGGCTAAATATGGAAAAAGGTGACTAGTGATTATGGGTGAGTAAGCATCTACATGTCTGTCTGGGGAGCACTTGAAAAGAGCCTGTATTTTCATTAAATGAAAATAAGGTTATTGAGAAGTGTTTCAGGTTAGTTCTGCAAAAGCAGAACTAGCAAAATCCCTAGTTTCTTTTTTTACCTATCTTTTTATTATACCTGCTTCACTTCAGTGGAATCTCTGAACCTTCCAGCCTGGTTCTGCCCAAGAAAAACAATTTTGAATTGTGAGTCAGAAAATCTTTGATTAATTGTCCACTGAGTATTGGCTTTCCAAGTGACATGAACAAGACCATTAAACTATCAGCATGATAGCTTACAATTAAAGTAATCAGAGAATCACAAAATAGTTGGGATTGGAAGGGACCTCCTTTAGTCCAACATCCCTGCTAAAGCGTAATACATACTCAAAGTATTTTCAGACTCACAGATGAATGCTGATACTAATATTTCGTACAGAATATAGCCCCTTGGTACATAATGGTATTCAAAGTATTCCTTCCGTTTCTTGAGTTAACGCAGTTGATTGTTTTTTATAACCATCTAAACTATTTGTTTTTCTCCTTGATCAGCTTCCAAAGGAATTTAGAGATCTGCGGTCCTCTTGTTTAGCCAAATGTATGTTTATGGCTTTGATTTTGATTATCATAAATCCATTACATCTGTTCTTTTGTGATTTGGTGGACAGCCTTACACATAATTTCCTTCATTATTCTTAATAATGAGTTTCAGCTATTTGAAATATTCCTGATAAAGTTTACAATTTACATGCATCTTAGTAACTAAATGCCAGTGGTTTCACTTTAAATGATTATTTACATAACATTTTACATATGCTGGATATAATAATAATTATAATTTTAGTCATTATGTAATTTATTATCACATTGTCTTTACATTGTTAGTCTTCCTAACCATTTGAACCTAATCAGATGAACCCACAAGGAGAGTAACAGTTCTTCATTTAATCTTGACCACTGAACAAAGGTCAATGTGTAACTCCTCTTTCTTACTTTGTAACTGTCTCCTCAGTGAATTCTAATTCAGCACGTTAGTTGGCATAAAGCAACCTGCTACAACCTTTAAGGAGGGGACATAAAAAGTAGAATAGTTAGCGAGAAACTAAAATGAGCATAGGCTAAAAAGAGAGTGAAAAACATAATAAAATGTTGAGTGGTGTGCCTGACAAATCTTCTGGAGCTAGCTGAGTGGTCACTGAGGGTATATCAATGATCCAGTGATATTAAAAACTGAATTACCAAAACATTTGTGTCAAGTTTCTCATAAAAGGCATGTTGCTTTGACAAGCAATTAACAAATGGAAATCAGTGCTAGGTCTGTCCCATGGCCCTTGTAGTGGAGTCTCTAAGATGGCCTTTACTAGCAACCTGTATTATTTGTCCTCAAGGGCAATTTGAGACTGTCCAGTTTCTTTTAGAAAGGATGGAAAAAACTTTGCACATGTCTGCATCAAGTTTCCATGTTCATGTGCCTCAACACTTTGCTTCTGTAGGGATGCTGTGTGGCTGGTGTTAGGGCATACAAGAGTTCCTGAAATCTTTGCAACTTTGCCATTGTCTGTAGACGTGTGGGATTTGAAGGCAACTTGATCTTGCATTGTGGTTAAGATCATTTTTGAATCTAGCTAAGAGGCAGTGTGCAAATGGGAATCAGAGGAAGATTTCTCTGTTGGCACAGCAGTCTTTTCACCCAAAGAATTTTTTTAACAGGTCTCTTGCTTTATCCAGCAGCGTATCTCTGAGCATGGAGCCCATGCTGCACAAGGAACAGATTGCCTCTGGCAACTCCTGGCATAGCTGGAAAGATGAAAGGAGGATTCCTCCCAGAGGAGTTGTGCTAGTGCACTTCTGCTGCCTCTGACATGACCTGTGCAGAGCCCCACACCAAACCTGCCTTAATTAGCAGCACAAATTAGAGCCTAATAATCCGCATTTAGCTATTGCAGTGATTAGCCCACACATTCTATGGGAATTTTAAGAACAATTTGAACTCCATAAAGTGAGAAAGAGATCTGCTCGTATCAAATACACACTACCCCCACATTAATGACAGAATATTTCAGCAGAGGAGCTGGACACATGGACTCATCTTGAAATCCAAAATGTTGCCACTATATCAGTGCATAACTAACCCAGAAAACAACTGTTCATTTGTGAATAGGTAGGGCTGGAAGTATTTAATTGCAAAATAGTGCTTTGTAAAAACTGGAACTTTTCATATACCATTTTAAGAAAGGGAGGCACTGGCAGAGTGATGCTGCCTGGGGTACGAGGAGGTGTCCCAAACATCATGCATTGACTAGTCTGTGCCATCTGTTCTACTGGAATAATAATGTTTGGTACAAGAAAATAAACATCCACCAGGTCAGAGATGTAAACCAAAGCTTCCCCCACAGAAGCCCTCCCTTCTCAGCTACTGATTATTCCTGTATGACCCATCTTCAATAATCTGTGGCAGAACTTGGCTCCTAGTCTGTTCTTACATGCGTACAAGTCTGATTCCCCAGAAAATGAGGACATACAGGGCCATCAGATTCACTATATACATGGATCACAAGCACTCAATTTCTAGGTACAGTGATGAATCAATTCTTCCAGCACATTTGGGAAAAGCAAGTACACTCAAAATCTAATTAAAAATATGATGATTCTTATAAATAGTTTTTCACCTGGTAAAGCTTTTCAGATGCAACAGAAATGAAATATGCATTTCAAGGTGACATAAATCCATAAAAGTAGTATTTTTATCTTACACATGTGAGGGATCTTATGAACAACCTGTGAATGTGTCTATAATAAACAGTATAGCAAGCCGCATTCTTTTGGCTTGCTCTGTACACACAGAAGCTGCAAGCATCTAAAGATAGAAAGAAAAGCACTCCATGCTGCAGAACACAGCAGCTGTCATTACTATGAGTTAAATATAGGCTAAATTCAGATAGCTTTTATTCAAACTTTGAATGCATGTTTCGATTCTTACCAGCAGTAAATGGGATTAGCATAACCTGAATGATCTTCCCTCACCTTGCAGTTCAGTACAGATGCAGGTATTCAGCCTGGGTACAGTGTGCTTCTGAGAGCACTCCAGGATTTTGTGGCTTCTGAGGTGAAGCCACTGTGAACACAGTTCCTGGATTTGTTTGCTGGATTCCTTTCTCTGGTTTACAGCAGGACGCTGAGGATGGGTGTGGTAGAGCGTGAAATGCAATACGGGGATATGAGAGACCAGCCAGAGACATGGGCGGTAGCAAGGCTGCACCACTGAAAATGCACCACTCTGTGCAGAAAGGCAATGCCTCTCTAAGCAACTTGTGCTTCAACGAACCTGGGACTTGTCAGAACAGACAGGTGTGTCTTTCAGGGTTCAGCTTAGAGAACATGTTTTGTTCCAGTTTTAAGACACATGTATGGAAGTAGTCTACATGCTTTTTTAAAATTTTTCTGAAAGACAGCAGTAAACATCACCTAACCTTGGAACAGGCCTAGGAAAAGTAGTTCTTAGTTGGCAGATGAAGCTAGGAGATAGGAATAAGAGTAGTCCAACTGAGCCGGTGAAAAGCTTTCTTTTAGCAACTGCCAAAGCTCTACCTCTCTAAAATTTGCTGTTTGTGTTTCTGAATACATGAGATTTACCCCAGCTACTCTATCTTTTAGATATTCAACTTCTTTTTAGAGATTTTTGGCTTCTCTGATCTCTTTTATTACTGTACCAGTGACAGGAGTTTTTTTTACAAATTCCTTCCCTGAAAAGGAATTGAAAAGAGAACCTGGGAAAGAAACGTTGTACAAGAGAGTAACTGTGCAGAGAAGGAACACTTAAAAATAGTCTTTTTTCCTAGTGTCTGCTCTGTCCATCCATTTGCTCTATTATCTCTCCTCTTGCTCTCTCCTCCTCTTCTTTCCCTTGGCTTACATCAAAACTCTAGCATTATACCTAACACTAGCACAGGACTGGTGAGGGAGATGTCAGCAGTTTGCTGCTCAAAGAAGTTGTTTGAGGCTTCCTTCAAGTACCACATCTAGGTCTTCTTCCTTAGTGCTTCCATAGATCAGGGTCCTCCCAGAAAGACTCCACCCTGCACTTTCTCCTCCAGCCCCATACCAGCATAATCAATGGCTGAGGGAGATGGAGTTGTTTAACCTGGGGGAAGGGAGGTCAGGGCTGACCTTATTGCTGTCTCCAGCTACTAAATGGGCATCAGTCTCTTCACCCAGGTGACAAGGGCAAGAGTAAATGTCCTCAAGGGAAGGTTTAGATTGGATATTAGGAAAAATTTCTTCACTGAAAGGGTTGTCAAGAAATGGAATGAGCTGCTTAGGGAAGTGGTGGAATCACAATCCCCAGCAGTATTGAAAAGACATGTAGATATGCTGTTCACGGACATGGTTTGGTGATGGACTTGGCAGTGCTGGGTTAATGGATGGATTTGGTGGTCTTATAGATCTTTTCCAACTTAAATGATTATATATCTGGGGGAATTTTCCCTCATAATTCCCAGAATCCCCTTACACCAGCAAACGTAACGTTTCACATGAATTTAGTTATCTGCAAGAAAACTTTGAGGAAGAAATGATGCAAAGGCTTTCCTCACATACAAGATGACCTTGGTATGGAAAAAAGGTAATGTAACCTTGACGAGAATGATTATGCAGAGCATGGAGTATGCTGACTTGAAACATTTTCCTTTGATTCTGTGCCTCACTCACAAGTTGGGAATTTAGTCTTTGAAGCTACTTCTGTTTTGCTCAGGGAAAAAAAAATAATCTGTCTGGTGAGAGCTTGTATAGATAGAAAGAAGTGGTTTACAGCAGTGATTTACAAACCCAGAAAAAATGCATGTAAGCAATCTCAACTCATGATCTGTTCTTTAAAGTAACACTTAAAGGTCCATCTGAGAATCACACTTCCCTGAGCAAGGTTAAAAAAGGGGTGTTTGTAGGTCAACAAAGGATTAGTTTATGTATGTTGGTACTTATGTGGTGTTTGTTTCAAATAAGAAACGTGCATTTCTGATCTGAACATCCTGACATCTAGGGGTGATTTAAAATAAAACCTACTGCCAGATCTGAATTTTGCAGTTAGTTAACACTAATTTTATAAATACACACATAGAAAACACTAATAGAAGAGATTTGTGGCCAGCATGTTTTTCTTCATAATCCTGATAAAGCATAATTGGCTAAAAATTAACTTTACAACATAAGAATGATTAAAAAATCTAGATACACTCTATTGCTTGCTGCCACTGCATCCATAATGCCTCACTAATACGATGAGCATTTTAATTTCATTTTCAGTTCCTCTGTTTTAAATCTGAAGACATGCATTTGTAAATTATGATAAAAGTGAAATTAAGCAATGCAGGTGCTGTAAGTATCTGCAAATTGCACCAAGTACATAGGCTGTATACAAAGAGCATGGCAGAAGTTAAGCTTGGAAGAGCAATGTGCGGCAGCTAACATGGTGGGCATGGACACACCAGAGTCAGCAAATGCTCTGCCTCTGTTTGTTTTAGCTTGTTTTTCTTGTCAAACTTTATTTAGACCAAAAGTAACTGTCTTTAAAAACGAAGTCAGTGCTGAGATGTTAGACTCTTTGGGAGCGTTTGTCTCTAGCAGTAAGGCTGTTGTGCTCTCCTCAGGAAAACAGACTTTGGCACAATGACTTTTTAAGCATATGGAGATTTATGCAGTATATCTCCCACCACAATGGAGTGGGTTGTGAACCGGTTCTGATGACTACACGTCTCTCTCCATCCTGTTGAAAAGGAGGTTCGCTATGCAGAAACATGTTTCACTATGCAGAGTGCAGTAAGAAAGAATGTTTCAGTGCTTTCAAAAAATGTTGTCTGACAGTTGTTTAAGTCAAAATGCATGAGTACTCCTGAAATCCAGGACTTGATTGTCAAGATGTGTGCTTTAGCTAGGAAAACTCTGGATTTTTCTCTAGTTCATCAGTAACATGTCTATTACAAAGAGAACTGGTAATCTCTTTATATATTTTACAAATGTATTCCTCTCTCTTCTCCTTTCTGCCTGGGCTCCTTCAGTGCCCTCTTTTACTAGTGTAGTTCTAATTGCTTTTCCTTGATGCAAAGCAATCCAGACACAGCCATCTGGACACTTCACTGGAGTATGTCTAGCAATGGTAGAAGTGTGATTGTAGACTCTTACAAAGTTGAACTGGAGTATGAAAGGCAGGAATGGTAATTTTACAGTGCCCATCTCTAAAATACTTTTTGCCTTGAGATACTGCACACCACTTTTTTTGTTGTTGTTTGTTTCTAATTGTGTTTTAATTATGGTAATGAAAAGATAGCAGGAAGTTTTATTTTAGCTTTTAATCACCACCTGCTTTAGTAGTTTTCATGCTCCAGTGTCAAAACCCAGGTGAATGATAATCCTGTGGGTGAACAAAACAACTGATGATGCGGGTTGTGACTTAGTTACATGCGGTGACCCTTCAACAATCAGAGCCAAATTTGTCTCTGAATTTTTTTTTAGGTTCATTCACTGTCTTGAATATGTTGGGTTTACTCTTTGGATCTCTTACCCTCTCCATTATATTTGAGTTGTAGGAAAGTATCATTTTCTGTATAAACCTACAATAGTATGCTAGTATTAAAAAATTAGTTAAAAAATAATCTATGGATCTTTTGACATTTTATGCCCTCTAACTGGGTATTTAATTCAGTTAGTGATGCTTACAGCCATTCTACTTCAAGGAAAGCAACTTAAAGGCAGCAGACCTTTTGCTGACTTGTTCTTATCCTCTGGTCTTTGATGGTGAGTGTGTTATGTGTAAAGTTTACATGAGCTGACAGTGAAGCACATCCTTCTTTAATTCTGCAAATCTATAGCATCTGGAAAAGTGGCATATTATTTAGGCATTAATATTAACTTGAACAGGTAAATTCAGATCTTGACATCCCTGAAAGATCTTCTAAACATTTTGGGTTTATCTACAATGTCTGAGGGTTTGCAAGAAGGACAGCATCAACCTGAGGCTATTTCAAAGAGAGGATGATGAAAGGTCTTGAAGTGAGTCTATCTGTAAAGAGAGCCCCGGGAGCCGGGTGGTAGTTGAAAGGGCATTCCTGGGTGTGCTAAAAAGAGAAGTCAGCAATTCTAAGATGGGAGAGCATGTCAGCCCCAGGAAGAGATAATAATTGCTCCAATTTTAGAATCAAATCAGTCTCTCTAAAAACTTATTGTGTAAACAGGGAAGGAAAGGCTATTTAAACACAGGCTTTAAAACTAGCTTAAATCTAGAGTACAGTGTTATCTGGAAATATCAAGCCAGCTCCAGTGCACCAAATTTGATACCCAGTGTGCATTAAAGTCCATCCCCCAAGGCAAGTATCACTGGCATTACTGTATAACCTCTTTCTCTTTTAATCTTTTCTTCTTCATGATTTAAAACTGTTACAGGCTTAAGCCTTCACTAAGTCTTCTTACTGGAGCCATACTTTTGTCACTGAGCTGCAGTGTCCATAATATTTTGCAGCTCTTAGAAGCAGAATATTGTACAAAACCTGGTCAAGGATCCATGATTAATACAAAGGCTTTATCACTGTTCAGGTATCTGTCTATTACAGTAAACTGTAGTACTTAATTTTTCATTTCGGATGCCATTTTCATTGTATTGCTTTTTCATTGTGGGCAGACAGCAGCTATTGTAGTGTATAAACACAAGATCCTCTATTATCTTAATTTATTTTCTTCATTTACGTTAGTCATTTTTTTCTTTGTAGAGTGCCTAATATTTTAGCACCTGTTTGACTGTTTACCCAGAAATAATTAATAAGCCAAAGACAGGTGTAGTAGGCAATTAGTGGTTAAAAAATTGAGTTAAGTGCAAAGGAAGAGTATTTGGAGATTGACACTGAGAAAAAGGGTTTTCAAACCCTTCTACGGGTGATGAATTGATCTATGGATGATTATTATTATCATCCTTAAGGGATAACATAAAAACAATAGAGTAATGATGAGGTAAATTTTCAAGAACGGGTTTTCTTTCACTGTTAATGTACTTAGGCTATTTTTTTATGTACATCAGAGATAATCCTTGGAGTATGATCTCTGTCCTTTTGCTAGCTATTGTTCTCTCTATCTATTTTCTGGTTTCAGTGATGAACAAAGATGAGCACTATTTCTTTCTCTGTATCAAAGGCCAATCTCTGTCACCTCTCAGTTGATTTGAAACCAGATTAGTATTCAAAATGATCTCAGTATCAGCAGTGGCAAGGAATTGCATTTCCAGGCAGAGCCTGAGTCCCAGTTTTCTAGTTAAGGAAGTGAGTTCAATGGTGTTTATGTTTTGAAATGTTCAGGAACCACTATTCTAAAGGGTGAAACTACACCTGCCTAAAACTGGTATTAGGCACATAACTTTTAGTTGGAGTGCAGTGCACTGGAAATAAACCCTGTGAGTATGAAGCATTTATCTGTCACAAAACACCAAGCAAACAGGAGATGAAGGCATGATTAAGAGTTTACTGAGTGGCTAGGGTTTCTTACATACTCTGTGTGAAGCTTTGCAAGTAAGATACTAATGGAAGCAGCTGATTAATACCAAAGAACATGTGAACTTTTCAATCATCACCCTGAAATTTAAACACTTTTCTAAGCATTGGTAGTGAATAACCTCCTTTTCTTATTGCCTTAAGTTTTGGTCATATTGCTGTGGGAAGTTCTTTGTGTTCCTGACAGTGCAGTGCTGAAGTGCCAAATCCTATGTGCCAGGGTTTTGATGATGGTGTTGCCATCTCTGAAAACCTGATTTATATTCCACATGAAATCCTAACCTCAAGGTTGTCTATGTTCGCAATATAGGGAGTAAATGAAAAGCAAGACAGAAATGCAACTGCAACAAAAAAATCAGTGATTGTTGATGTCCCCTAGCACCATTCTAGTTAATGTTGTTCAGAATATCCTCTGAAACTCCTGTGTACAGCACTGGGGGAAGCATCAGAGGCTGAGTGTGAGGGGAATGATAGATCCTGAAAGGCAATAGATATCAATTACTTCACGAGGGTACCTGTACATGGTGCCTCTTTCTAGGCAGGAGAACTGTGCTACTTTTTCACTTAAGAGATGATGCTTTGGTGTTATGAACGTGTGGCATGGAGGTGGCAAATTTAGTGTTATGTTGCTTTACATATTCAGCCTTCACCTGTCAGGACTGTCAAGCTATCATATGAACCACTCCAATGTAATTGACATATCTGTAATTTCCCTTGGCACATGTGTCATTGTGACAGTAAGACAATAAGAATCATTTTGAGATGTATTTGATGTGATTATTTGATGCATCCTCCATCCTACCTTTCCTTTTGAAGGTGCTCCCTGCCCTCCTTTTACCTTTGCAGGTAAGCAGTGACAGGGCGGAGCAGGGGGAGAGTTTGACATGGATGGACACTTCCAGGGGTGAGACATTTTCCACTCTCAACATTTTTGCCCAGTGGGAGGGAGCTGCTCTTCCTTACTCCTCTTTCCTTTCACTCTTCTGGGATTGGTATCTCACCTAGAGTAAAACTCACTCCCCATGGGCTAGTTACCTGAGAGAATGCTCTTTGGTTACTTGGCTAGTCACAAATAGTGTGTATCTCTAGAAAGACTGCAATATTGCAGTGTTAATAGCTGTAAGAAATCTAATGGTAAATACAAAATATGCTTTGTAGGCTTTTGCAAGAATTCCTTGCAGAGAATGATGTGTGCTATTGTGTCGAAGGTTTACAGGCTTGTGAAGAATTGCAGACGATTCAATATGAATTAACAGCAAAACTCACTTTATTAAAGAAAGTTCTACAATTATAGTATTTCTGAGAATACGTGCATTAAGGCTACTGGGGGAAATAGACATAAACAAGTACTCATTGGCTATTAGCAGAAGGCTGCTAGATCTATGAGCTCATCCAGCCTGCTTCCAGGTTCTCATGGGCCTGTAAGGTTGTTTATCTTACAGCACACAGCTGCCAGCCTTGGCCAAAGACTCCCCCCGCTTTCTCATGAGAAATGCACAGGTCCTACACTATTGTGCCTGAGAAGAGCAACAGAAGGCTGCTTAGCCAGTTATTCCAAGCTAAGCAGAAACTGAAAGATGCAGTCTAGAAGCAAATTCAAGTCTAGGTTGAAGATCTACTCCCTGTTTTAAAAGGTCACTGTTTAACCTTTTAATATTGACTCTAAAAAAGTATCCACTCCAGCTTTATGAATGCTGATGTTACATTCCTACTCACTAGGGAAATGTTCTGAAAACTCAACATTGTGAAGGAATCTGAATGCTTTATTTTATTACTAAGGAAGAAAGGAAAACAAACCCCAAACAAACGAAAACCCAAACAGAACAAAATAATGCAAGCCCCAGAAAAGCTAAAAAAAGAGAATATTTAATTTCTCCACCCTGCTAAGAGAAACTATTTCTAACATGAGGTTCAGTATTCCTCTACTTGCTAAGTCTTTGAAAATAGCCATGTCACGCTATAGATAACTAGATCTCTCATTGATCGAGCTACACTAATTGTCTTTCTCTGTCTCAGTGCATTTCTTAATTAGATACTCAGCATATAAATCTAGCTTTGCTGATGTGTGGCACTTTTCTTTGCACCATCATAACTTCATTTTACTTTTTCCTCTGAAGTCCACTTATGAAGAAGATGAAAGCATTGACTCAACACTGATCAAAATTAGGGTTACTGGGAATGGCAAGGTAAAATCCATTCAAGTACAGGGAAGTGATGTGGAACAATTATTTTTAACCCATTCTTGCACTCTCTGGGAGTGGGGAATATAGATGTAACTCACACTGGAGTTGGAGGAGGGAAGGAGCAACACATTACATATTCAGCCTCTGCAAAATTGCTTAAGTCTATGCCATTAACCTCTACTGTCTTCTGTCTGCTCCAATGTCTGAGAAAAGCATATATATACATGGATTCCTCTTCCACCTTTTTTTTTTTCCTTTGGCTAAATACAGCTCAGCCATAGCAGGGGTTTGGGATCATTATTGTTATTTCTGTTTCTTTGGTAGCATAATAAGTAACATGCAGAAATTAGCTGGTGTATATCAGAAAGCCCTGTGTGCTTTTTAGAGAGAGGAAGAAGATTGGAAAGGAGTGTATCAAGCCTAGGACATTTCTGAGCCAGTGTTTCTGTATTTTCATGACACTGTGCTTGCTCACATTATGACTGCAGCAAAACCCATGCCTAGAGATTTACAAAAATGGCATTAGAGATAGCTGCTGCTGTGTGAGAAGCTTGTTGCATATTCCAACTGGGTGTAGACAAACACCCTGCAAAAGTGTGGTTTTATGGAAAAAATAGCAATGTTAAAAAAGTAAAATCCTTCTTTACTCTGACCCGTGCCCTGTATGAGTTCAGGATTGTATCTGCCAAGCTTAGAAAGAAATGTGAGTGCTTACAGCTTTTTATATCTGTCTCCCCTACTGACTACAGTTACGAAACAGGATGGATTCTACACCTTCTTGTGCAGCAATAGCAGCACTCTTTATAAAACATGAAAACTAAAATAACACTGAGGCACCAAGAGAGCTGACTGGAGTGTAGGGGAAGCCCATCTCTAGTGGAATCGTCCAAACCACTGAGGTTTTTTTATAAAAAACCTCACAAACATTCAAAATGCCTTTCCTCCCCATTTTTCAAGCTTAGCTTCTCTCCCAGGCTCACTGCACTCCAGACACCTCTCTTCCTCCCATGTTGTAGCTGTGGATTGTTCTCAGACCCTCCAGTGCAGCAGTTGGGGTCAGGACACAGTGGTTTCTCTGTGCTTCTTAACCCTTTTCCTCTGGTCCTTCACCAGTCCTTCATGGGTTGCAGACCCTCCAGGGAAGTACCTGCACTGCCGTGGAGCAGCTCCCACACCCCTGACCTTGTTATTCCCTCGTTCTCGCCTCTCTTCCTTTGTTCTCTGTTTGTCCAGAATTTCTGTCCTTTCTGAAATACACTTTCCCAGAGATGCCATCCTCTCATCTGAGTGGCTCAGCAGCGCCCAGCAGTGAGTCCACTGGGTGAGCCAACTGGAACCAGAAGTGTTCAGAGAACAGAGAAGAACAAAAAATTGTTACATTGTTCTTAGAAGTTATCTCCAAGTCAGCGATATTTAAATTTAGTTTGTCTCACTTTGAATGTGATGGAGCTAGGACAAGCTAGGATTAAATCCCCAGTGGCTGGTATAGGCAGCAAAGAGGTTGATGTGACCATACCACTGATCACAGGAGTTTTGTGAGCCTGCTGCTGTGCCAGTCTTTCCCTACAGCCTGTTGAGAAGGCAGCACACCTTGCTGAGGTACATACCAGGCTCTGGACCAGGACTGGCCTGCATTTGACTGAGCTGAAAGACAAGCAGTGGGAGCCTATGCCTCTCTACACTGTCTACACTAGCTTAGTGAGCATTTTGACTAAGGACGTATCTAATGTCTGTGAACCAATTTATGTTATATTCTGGTATATGGTTTGAGTACAAAGGCTGTGTTTCCTATTGTTAAAATATTATGTTCTGTGGAAGGTGATTTAGAAGACAAGCTCTTTAATTAGTGCATAGGCAGAGGCAACCTGTTCCAAGAATAATTGGCAGCAAGGAAAAGAGCATAAAGTTATGAGTAGGTGAAAGGAACAAAAGAAATACGAAAGAAATGTGTTTTTTTGAAATGTGTTTTCTCTGCTCCAAAATGCAGAGCCTTGTGGAAAGATTAAGACAGCATGTTCTATGAAGGCACATTATTCTATCTCTAAAAATATGCCATTGGACATCTAGGCAAAAAGGTAACCAACTTGCCCGGAGTCTTGGGGATATTCGTCAGAAATTCAGAAAAGAAAATTTTTGGAAGATGGAGAAAACATCTGAGCTCACTGTGAAGCAGCAAATGTTCCAGCACTATTTTTGGTTAAGTAGTACTGTATACTGGGGGAGTTTCTGTGAAATGAGAGGTGACACTACAGAATCTTGGAATTTTGAAATATGCTGTTCATGAAAATATATATGTTCCACATATTTAGCATTTAATCTAGTCTGATAAATGGCTGTAGCTTGTTTTGATCACATACTCAATGTCTCCTTCTCCCTTTCCAGAGGAATATGTATCATTCCTGTAGTCTCATTTTGTGAACTTAAAAATGTCATTTGGTCTTTCTATTATCAACCATCAGGTCAGAAAAATTGTACCTGAGTTAAATCATCTGTGAAGAGCAGGGGGCATAAAGCAATCCAGTACACTGGCTTTTATCTATTGGACCAGAGAGAGAGAGAAAAAAAGAAAATAAAAAATATATTGATTTTGATTCCTGAAGTTTTGGATAAGACCAAACCCACTACGCAGTAGAAAATAAGGAAAAAGCAACATCACAATTATTAATGGAAAAGATAAGAACTAAATTCCACTGATAAAGGTGTTTTCATGAGAACGCCTGTCCTCACCCCTCTTGGCACTAGAGCAGGTTGACAGTATGTTGTTTGAATTAACATGAACAAGGTGATATCAGTGATGTTGCCAGTTCAGCACTTAGCCACCTTAAGAGTAAAATCAGCACCTTCATTGAAAAATGGAAATGACCCCTGGTGGGTAGTTATATCACAAGAAACTCACAGTTCTTAGATTCTTAGATACCTAAATGTTTTCCAAGTTAGCTCTAGGTGGATGCAAATTGCTGTCATTAGCAGGCACTAATTTATTTATATTTGATGAAGGTCTGACAAATAATCTGCTTCATCAATGTGGAGAGAACTTGTAGGTAAACAAACTTTAAAAAAATCCCCAACGTAGAAGACCTCTCTTTTAAAAGCATTTTCATTTTCTGTGAGATTAACTCTTTTTCCTGGAGAAAGGCCTCTTTTACTACTTTTTCTTTTGACACCTATAGAAAATTCTATATTTATGCCACAAAATGGGTTCAGAGGATGTTCTAACGTGGCAGAAGTTGCTTAGCTATTCATCACAGTTTGGCTCCAGATTGAAAATACTATTTAAAAGAGAAATTGGTATGAACCTATTCAGATTTTTCAACCTTTAGTATTATAGAGATATATATAGATTTATTTATTTATTTTAATAATGACTTCCTGTAACACTGCAGCAGCTTACAGTTTTGTAATGTGTCATCATTAAAATGTACATATTCTGTGAGTAATTTATGCCTTAATATTTTTTTTAATCTTTAGCAGTTACATTGTACTGTGAATGTCCTCTGAATATGTCTAACTGTAAAAAGACCCCCCTTATCACTTTTATTCTGCATTTCATGTGTTATTTCCATTAAGTAATTCTTCTGAGTCCTGCTTTTTTGCTCTGTTCAATAACTCTAGAAATGCTGTGCCTGATTCTTTCTGACTTCATTTGTACCAGTGAAAGAGGAAAAAAAAGGACCCTCAGCTCCTCTGCTTTTGTGCCAGTGACAGAGGTGCACAATAACCACGAGTCAGACCTTTTTATAGATCCTCTCATTAACATCGTTACCATTTTTACTTAAAAAAAACCCAGCAACCTTTGGGTGAATTTATCACTCACGAACAAGGGAGTGTCCTGAACATTTGGGACTGATTTGCAGGCCATTCTTTTCATTACTGTTTCTCTCATGAGGCAAGACAATCTGAAATGCATTTTAATGTTACCACAGGGGGAATGGAGGAAGGATTATTATGCATAACTTTACTTTCCTAGTAGTGCTTGGAAGCTCCAAAATACTTTTTGCCCAAGGATTCCCAAGTGACACTTGCCTCCTGACTTCCACTGTAGCAAGGTGTTTGGCATTTCATTTTTACATATCAGGAAACTGGAGCATTTAGTAGAAGTAGACAAGTCACTTTGACCAAAGTGGTAAATAAACAACAATTTGGTTAAATCGCCATCCACAATGGCAAAAACCAAGGGTGCCAGTCTAAGACACCATGTAACATCTGAGGGATCAGTCATTTTCCTTTCACCACATATAAAGTCTGAAATTCTGCCATTGTGAATGTGTGTCCATACCTCTTAAAGAAAGTAGATCATCCATTAATATTTTAGGAAATTGCTCAAAATGACTCTTCAGAAAAAGAGGAAATTAGAAGTTAAGTCAGGTTTTATATTCTTGTGTTGTTTTTCCCCTTGGTACTTTGGTGGCAGTTTTTCCATGTCTTGTATTTAATTATTCTTATTTATGGCATTATATTACAAATCCTGTTTAACTATTTCTGTTCATCCAGACACAGAAAACAATGCACATACAAAAATAAAAACAATTAATGTAGGGATCATCTCAAGCAGTTTCAGAACTAAAAGTGTCTGTGAAACATGGCATTTTTATGCTGCTACCTGATTCGGAATGCATCCCAGATCAGAGGAGTGCCTAATAAGGGTCTGACACTGCACCTCTAAAATGCTCATGTTTTAGTGGCAGCACAATACAGGCTGATTAGATATTAACTAGATCAGGCAATATCCCTTCTGTATATTGCAAAGATAACTTCTGAGATCTTATTTCCTGTCTAGGCAATGCCCTAATCTGAAATGAGATCTCATTTCTGGGTTAGGGGAGATGCTTGATTTGGAAAACTGATTTGGATATATGTGACTTGCAGTGAACTCCACATTGCTTTTCCAGGATAAATAAGAGAATTTACACTGCCACTGTAATTAATCCACAGTCAGATTTGTAGTAATTTCCAGGTTTCTCATGAAACTTTATTGAATGTTGAGTTTATTTACAGCAGAGAAAAGCTGAAATAAATCTGCCAGAGTCAATTGTATTAATCCAGGCTTGCATCAATATTAATGGAAACAAAATCTAAGTTTATATTAAATGCATTGAGAGTTTATGTGATTTAGGAGTGTAAAATATTGCAATTACCCTGCTTAAATTTTTATTCCATTTATAGTAGCCAGTAATACACATACTCTCTGTTTAAGACCTTTCCAATGTGGATTTACATAGGTAATTTTATCCCAGGCTGTTTGGTGTTTGACATAAATCCTTTATTTCTGGAGTAAACCAATAATACAGCTTTCTATTTTGAAAGGGAGATTTAACCTTCATATTTGTGAATCAAAGCTGGAAATCCTGAGTCTAGAAAACCAAAAGCATGAATTATTTCTACATAAAATCTCAGCCTTTTAGAGGGTAAAAAGGGCTTATTTTCATTTTAACCTTGGTCTCGCTTATTGAATGCTTGGTGCTGGTGAGGCAGCGTGGGTGTACACATATGTGTATGGCAGTGGCAATGTGCACTTTTTCTTACACACTGAGCCTGAACTGGAGTGTATTGGTGCCTTTCTGAACCTCAGGAATGTTTTTCCAGGTGGTGTTTCTGGTAGGTTAGTCACTGACTAGTACATGGAAAATGAAAATCACAATATTCTGGGGCCAGACATAGAAGTTCACTATTACCTGGGCAGGATTCTCACTAACAGGGAGGGATGGTTGTATTCCACCTAAGATGCTCACAAAAAACAGAAAGAGATGTGCCAGGTGACACCAGCATGATCAGTCTGCCATTCACAAGATATATAGACCCAGAAATACACTCAAAATTTGTGTTCTGTTATTTCCTTTTTCTAGAAAAAGCAAGTGAGTCAAACAAAGATCCGGGTGATCTCTACTATCCTCTTCATCCTGGCAGGCTGCATTGTCTTTGTGACCATTCCTGCATTCATCTTCAAACACATTGAGGGATGGACAGCGTTGGAGTCCATCTACTTTGTGGTTGTTACTCTGACTACCATTGGCTTCGGTGACTTTGTAGCAGGTGAGAAGCTTGGAGCCCAGATGCTGCACATGAGGGACTTGGCTCTTAGAATTTGTGTTCTGGTGTCAAGAGGAGGCTTTTCACAATGTGTTATATTCCAGTGAAATGATGCCAGGTGTTTCTCTTGGGGTTACTGTGCAATAGGACACCAGGCTGATTTAAGATCCAGCTGCCTTGCTATCTGCAGATTGCAAGCCTTCAGCAGTGAAGATAACAGGAGCCTGGGAAGTCCTGATTATCATGCAATGAATTATGCACAAGTCAAATTACTTTCCCATTGAATTCAAGATTTTTATTAGTCCATTAGGGCTCAGTCGGAGGCTGACTGCAGAAGCAAGTAGCCCAAATGATGAATGGAGGAAGCTTTTACAAAGTAGGGCTGAGCCATAGGGCTGTAAAAATCTCAGATCGCAGTGGTGGGCTGCTACTGAAGCAGCCGCAGCTTTTAAAAAACTGCCTTTTCTTCTCTAACCTTGGCAGAAATTTTGACACGGCAGTTGCCCTGTTAAGGAAAACTCATGTGGAAGAGAAGGACTAATGGGATATGCATCCCAGTGCCTGGAGGATACTCTCCAAGATTAATACAGTATCAGCAGAAACTATAAATATCCACCCTTATCAATTTCCAAAGAGAGAGTCAAGACAGTTGGCTGGAGAGATGAGAGATATTTTCTTTTCACACGACTGCTTTGATAATGAAAAGGTAGTTAAATAAGTGGATTTTTTCCCATCAGTGCATGACCTTTACTCCTCATACCTGTTAGTGGTCCTAATTAAAGGCATTAAGATGCCCATGTTCCAAACAGTCATAATAGGCTACTGTTTTCTTACTTTCTATAAATCAGTGAAGCATGAATGACTTAAAAACATCAAATAAAACTACAGGGATATATAAAGTTTCCTCTGTTGAAGAACTGCAGACAAGTCTGTTTGTAGAGAAGACTAATCCTCCTTTTTTATGACATAATGGTATAAAAGACATGAATTATTGAGGGAAAAAAAGGCACAGAACAAAGAAAGACCCAGGTATGAAAAAAAAATGTTTTATGAACATTCAGTTACGGAAGTGATTGTATGAGCTTCATCCATTTTAACCACTGAAGAAGCTGACTGAAAGCTGTCTTTTTGATGTCATGGTGTGAAATAAAAATAGTTAACAATATTTTTCTTAATCAGATCACAATATTTTTCATAATAATATCACACTTCAATATTGTTTAATAGTAAAATAGTAAAAAACCTCTGAATATTAAATTGTTCTATATGCAACATGATTAGGGGTATATAATCCACAGCTGGGGGGCTACTAACAAGCAGAATTTTTCAAAAATCAAATGGAAGACCCTGAATAAAAAAAACTTCAGAGGCAATTCCATGTTAAAAGTTTAAGGTGGGTGATCACCAGGAGATTTAGGTTTTATTGTGGCTTTGAGGGAAATTTTCTGTCCCTTTTATTTTCTGTCACTTTAATCTCTCCGTATCCCTGTCCCTTCAACATCAAATCAAAAAGACTAGATTGTAATGGGTAAAACAGCATCAATAGAGCTATGCAGGTTTTTTCCACCTAGAACATTTCCCAGCTCTTGGCAAACGGGTAAGTTTTTGTACTACTGTTGGAAATACAATTGTAGATGAAGCCTGAAAAAGCAGAGTATCTGATAGGCTGAAAAAAGTGGTCTCATACTTTCTCAATCACCTGATTTCTCTGCAAGATAGACCTAGACAATCTGTTTCCTAGTAAGCTTCCTCAGGGACACATATGATCAGAAGAGGCTTGTTGTACCATAGCAACAGCAGTCACCACCTCCCATTGTTTCACACTTAAAGACTGGAAAGAAGAGTGTGATTCATGCTGTCTATGGGGAGAGATTAACATCCAAACCAGTATTTGGGTCCCTGCCAATTCTCAAATATCTGACCTTCCATGGGGATGTTCAAACACCATACCTACACTCATACTGAGTTTGGATAAAATTAAAGCATCATAGAAGTGTCTCAGATTGCAAAAAGGAAAGGGTGAAATGCTGAACTGTGTTGTCTAATAATTTTAACGGGGAAAAACCTGAAATCTCTCTGCAGTCATACAGAGGTATCAACAAGTATGTAGCTCTTGTCTAACCAAGTCTGGAATCCAGAAAATATGTAATTCTCTGCCTGAGTCTACTGGTAGGCTTGCTCTTCAGGCAGATTTACCCAAATACTACCACGGTGGTGTTTGTTCACCTGCACGAAGGGATACAGGGGTGCCCGTGGGGCTCTGCAGACTCTTTGCCACTCACTCTCATCCACTCAGGGCTGTGCCTATCACTGTCTCTCATTCCTGCAGCACACATAGCACTGTGATAGGACTGAGAGTCTCAAAAGTGATGTTATGGCTGCTATCTTTTGGAAGAGTTTATTTTATTTTGTAGTATGCAGCAGTCTGGCTGCTCTTGTACTTACTTTAGGCTCTTTGTAGTCCATTAGAATTGCCAAATGTCTCTCACCGTCGTTTTACCAGTTCATCCTGAGACTTTCATGAGGAACATTCAGGATATTTGTTGCTTGCTTTGATCCATATCTCCTCTAAGTCACTGGCCAGAGAATGCACCCTCTAAATGCTATCCAAGCAGACTGTATATCCATATTATCAGGACTTTCCTGTCAGATATCCTGATTTGGAAGGAAAGACAAAGCTGCATTTCTTTCTCCTGCATATAACTTCAGAGCAGGAGTTATACAAAGCACAGTGTTTACTAGGTGCTCTGGCAGGTCACATAGAAGCAGAACAATAGGCAATTTTGAAAAGTTTTAAATTAAGAACAGATTGGGTTCCTCCCATCTGACAGGCTTCTTGTCTATTATCAGAAGTACAGTGGTCTTGGCAACAGTTAAATATCTTCAGGCATTTCTCAGAATTGCTGATATTTTGTCATAATTTTGGCATCTGATAATTTTTAATATATGCTTATTTCAGGAGGAAATGCTGACATACATTACCGAGAGTGGTATAAACCCTTAGTGTGGTTCTGGATCCTTGTTGGTCTTGCCTACTTTGCTGCCGTCCTCAGTATGATTGGAGACTGGTTAAGAGTCCTGTCCAAGAAGACACAAGAAGAGGTAATGATTAGTAATTTCTCAGTAGTTTGTTATTTTTCAAAAGAGCTATAAGGGCCTGATTCCCGCTTGCCTAAAGAAGGATGCTCCTCAGTGGTTTACTCCACTGTCTGCCTTTGGTATCTGTTGAGCTCTGATCATTAGCTCCTTCTCAAAGGAAGGAAAAAAATCAACTGAACCAATCTAGATTGTTTCATCTCAGTACAACAAATACACAGAACCATCAATAGGATTGCAATTATGGAATGAGAGGCCAGCCTTCACTTGGAAACTAGATATGAAATTGTGATAAAAATTCAGTGTTCTCTTCTTAAAAATGAGGAGATTTTCCTGCCTTTTGCTATGCCAGAGAGGTAGTGTTGTTTATAATTTCTGAAGGCATCTGCACTACCTGAGGCCTGGTGCACCCACTGTGCATCTCATTAATAAAGGAGACTTTGCAAAGTGTTTGGCTGTTGGGTTGATCATCAACAGGCACCTACAGCTGGGAATCTGATCTCTCACAGTGGATGTGAGATTCCTGCTGCCACAGTGCTACATGGACACTTGTGCATCTGGCATGAGGAACCAAAGATGGCTCCTTGTGGGTCACTGGATGCAGCAACTTGATTTCTGGCTGCAGCAGTCCGAGCAAGCCATTGACCTTGGTGGGCTCCTGCAGACACTGTACTCCTGAATCTATTCTCCTTTAGCTGAACTTTGAAAAAAGCCTATTTTAATTGAAATATTGCTTAGTCATTTATCTTGTTTTTCTCATTTCAGATGGATTATTTATTCAATTCATCAGTCGTTTAGTTGCTTAGCCATTATTCTGGTCTCAGGTGCAAAGGATTAAATGAGAGCAAAGCAGTACAACATTTAAGGATATGTTCATCGTGCCCACACAGTTTTGAAAACTCCTTCAGATGACTTGAGAGCGTAGTATTTGGACAGTTGTGCAATGGAAACCTCCGTTAAAGACAGCTACATTTGCCCCTGAGAACCCTAGAACAGCTCAGTCAGAGGGCCAGGTGAAATTATCTAATGGGTGTTTCCAACGTTCACTGCTCTGTGACTCTGTGTCCCTGAATAGGACCTTCAGTGGGACTGAACAGCTCCATCCATAATCAGTACAGGAAGATACATTACCATACTGCTGCCCTCGTTGTTCTGCTGTTGTGAAGCATATGGGTTTGACTATATGTGATTAATTTTGCCCACTCCTGACCAACTACTTCTGAGTTTATGATGAGGAATTTTGTTCTTAACCAAAGAGGGATTAGTGTGAACACCTCTCATCATGTAACACAGCCATAAAATGTGTGGGGTGGCAAAATGTGACGCAAGCAGACTAATTATATGCCACATAAACCATCAGCTAGTCACTAGTTGGGGTGTTTACAGTTTGGCTAGTATAACCACCTTGCTACTGAAGTTAGGTCCAAATGGATGCAATGATGATGGGACCACTCTGATTTTGTGCCAGAGAAGAAAGTGCTTGTGCTGCTGTTCTACAGGAAAGACTGTTGCTTCATTTTGCTTTCTTTCCTTTTTTCTTCTTTTTTTTTTTTTTAAATTAATTTCTCTTTCTTCTTGTTATAAAGGTTGGAGAAATAAAAGCCCATGCAGCAGAGTGGAAAGCAAATGTGACGGCTGAGTTCAGAGAGACACGGAGGCGGCTCAGTGTGGAGATCCATGACAAACTCCAGCGGGCAGCCACCATCCGGAGCATGGAGCGCAGGCGCCTGGGCCTGGACCAGCGAGCCCACTCCTTAGACATGCTCTCTCCGGAGAAGCGCTCTGTCTTTGCTACCTTGGAAACAGGACGCTTCAAGGCCTCCTCTCAGGAAAGCATCAACAACAGGCCTAACAACCTGCGCCTTAAAGGGCCGGAGCAGCTTAACAAGCACGGGCAGGGGGCATCCGAGGACAACATCATTAACAAGTTTGGATCATCCTCTAAGATGGCCAAAAAGAAAAACAAAGACCTGAAAAAGACCATCCCTGAGGATGTGCGTAAAATTTATGAGACCTTCAGAAACTGTTCTTTGGATGAAGAAAAAAAGGAAGAGGAGACAGAGAAGATGTGTAATTCTGAGAACTCTTCTAGCACTGCAGTCCTGACCAACTGTATCCAGCAGCCCTCAGACCTGGAAAATGGAGTGATTCCCAATGAAACCAAAGAAGGGGAACAGGAAAACAAAGCATTACTTGAAGACAGAAATTAAATATAAAAGATGCTTGACTTGAATTTAACAATATTAGTTGTTTTATATATATATATATTGAGACACGTGCCTTATACAGACTCCTTATTCAATCTGAATTATACAGCATCAAAGAATATTTCACTGTGCCATAAAGACTCAAGGTTGCTCTGCCAAAACAAATCAGGAACACAGCACTGCAGAATGGCAACAGAAAGCTACGCACATGGAAATTTCAGCCTGTACAAGATTACCAGGGAAAGACGCAAAGGAAGGAATTGAACCATGCCAATATCACCAGAGTGCTCCTACCATGGCATATTAGACAAAGGGCAGCTATGTAAGAAAAGCCTGTGAAAGGAATGAAAAAGAGTGTATCTCTTTTTCATGTAGTGGAATATGCATCCATAAAGACTTTCCCTGGTGATTAAAAAGAGGAGAAACGATTGGAGTGAACAAGAAACTTTCAGTAAGGCTTAGTTTGCTTTTTGGCACGTGATCCAAGCTGGATTTTTTTTTCCTTTTTTTGAGTCAGATGCATTACCTTTCTAAACTCCAAAAGAATGTTTATGGACACAGCCACCAGCTGGGTGCTGGTTTGAAAAATCAACACGGATGTATGTAAGGGGTGGATTGCTCTTTTCATTAAAACAAAACAAAAAAACAACAACAAAAAAAGAAAAAACTTCATGGGTATTTATCTTAAGCAGTGACAAAAAAAAAAGAAAATGGATGAATGGATTTTTTTCTCATGTAGGAAATATTCAGTGTAAAGTCACAGCAAGAAAGTGCATATGAAGAAAACGCAACAGCTCATGCTATGTTGTTTAACAGAAGAGAAACATCAATTTAATGATATTTGCCTAAGTGGATAAAACAGCGGGCCAACTGGTTTTTTTTAAAGAATTTCTCAGTCACACTTTTTACCACTGAAAAAACCCTTAAATTTTAATGCTGTAAGACTATGAAGACGGAAGGGAAGCTACAGCTTTTGCATGTTGGCAAACTGCTGTTCTCTGTAGCTGAATCTGAATTTTAGACATAAGAGCATATACAGGCTTCAAATGAGGGCCAGGGCTACCACAGAATCTCAGGGCGCTCTGCCCCTGTTGCTGGGCTTGGGTTTAGACATAAGCTGCTGTCATAATCTCAGAAAAAAAAAAGAAAAAAAATAAATGTAAGAAAAGCAAGTAAGAAAAATATGGTGGTAAACTTTTAAGTGCTTATAGCTTTAAGTGCCATTAATCCTGTCATATTTTGTAACTTTTTAAACAAGTATTTTGAATTATTTGTTTTATTTCCTTTCAGGTACTATCTTTGTTTGACATTTGCTTTCTCTTTTCTTGATAGAAACTGAACATGAGCTCTCTGCATTTCTAGACTAAAGTGAAATGTAACCAAACTGTGGGCATTTTTAAAAAATCTTTTTTGCTGTCTGGACATAATGGATATAAGAAACAGAACTGTTCCTAGACTTCACAGTAAATATTCAAAGAAAAAGGCTGCAAAATAATTAATAGGAATTGCAAAACATACTAAATTTTTTATAGCCTCAGCCTGTGGGCTACTGTGTGTGCCACTTCAGATAGAAGATTTTGCATGCTGGAAATGAGATACACATGATTGTACCAGCAATGCTTTCTCTGCGCTTTCACAAAATCCTAAATATTCCCACAACTCCAACTGTAGGCTTCTAGGTAAAGTAAGCATGGATGTTGATCTCAGAGGCGTACTGACTTGCAAGCTAGTCAGACATACAGACACTTGCAGGTCACACAGATACGGACTTCTGGAATTGCATGCCCATGTCTACATACACAAAAATGCACGCATCATTCTGTGGTAGTTTCTGAGATTCTATGCACACTGAGCCAACTCAAAATCAAACCGGTCACCAGAATACATGATTGCCATGGCTATGAATGGAAGCATGACTCTGCAAATGCAACTTTTGAGTATGCATATTTGCATATCTAATGACTCTGCAGGATTTGTAGGAGTAAGCCGAATTCCAGTAGTGCAGAGGAGGAAAGTTCTTAGTATGTTCTGTCTGCTAATCCACTTCTCTTGAAATGTCATATCATCCTTCTAATTTTATTATCTGTCTGAAAGTTAAGGATGAAAAATCAATGTTTGAAAAATTTCAGGTCATTTGGGATTGCTCTAACTCAACATGAACCAACAGAAATTGGATTCTGCTAACTTCACCAATGAATCTCTTAAGGTGCAGGACTATGCCCTGGCTTTAGCTTACCAGAGGCAGGGCAGTAAGCCTGATCCCCAGGGAAGGTTTCATCTGACTCAAGAGCTGCTATGGCTTCTGGAGACTTTTATGCCAGGCAGCCCTATGCTCAGCTTCACAATCATGCAGATGGCAGCTTGTGGTCATCCTCAGATCTCACCCTCCTCAAGTCACAGGCAGACACTATCAAGATGCAGGTCTGTTCAAGCATCAATGTTCTTTAGCCTTCCCATTGCTCCTGGTTTGGGGCAAGCCTTGAGTGCCACATATGAGTAAATCTTCTGAAGTCTCATTCAGAAGCACAGAGATTAATGTGCTAATTCTGTAGTGCCAGGGTGGATTAAGCATACCTGGATGCACTAAGGCTTTACTGTGTCAGAGGGAAGTCAGCACTGAAAGCTACAATTCAGAGCTGTTCAGACATGCAATTTGGGGCCTGGGATGTAAAGTACTGCCTGATTACACTGTCCTGCACTTTGCATCTATGAGGGATCGGACACCCAAAAGCATCCCATCTGACTCTGAAAGCATGCAGTACTTTAGTCTGTGCTAACAGTTCTCCTTGGTTACCAAATGCCAAGACCAACATCATGCATGCAGTGGTACCTGTTCCTCAGCTGAGTTCTTCTCACAAGAAATGCTTGCCTGCAATGGAAGAGTCCTGCATAGTTGCACAGACAGCTATAAGATTATGGGAAGTGCATTTTCTGTATATATAATATAGGTATTAGTCATAGCCAGGACATTTCTGCTGATGAAGATGAGGGAAAGTGTGTCTTGTAGGACTTGTCTGTGTGAGGAGGGAGCTGGACAATGGACAAATCATGGAAAACAAGTCAACATGGACAAGTGACTGAGGAGATAAAGTTTGGTGGGCAAATTCAGAACTGTTTACTCTGATGGGATAGAAGGACAATGAAATCTTGGCATAGTTTTAATCTAAAATTTCTGAGTTCCCAGCCTGTCCCTGGGATGGTGACTTCTGATGGGGTGTGTGTCCCATTCTGGTTTCTGCCTGCCATGCCTGGCAGCAGCCCCTGGCTGACAGTTTATCAGCTGTTTCTTCAGCAGCTCCTGGTTTGGGATATAATAGTTCAGGGACAAAGGGTGATACTGAATAAACTCTCGGTGGGGTACTGAGCAGAGCCTTTGATGGCCTTTTATGAGAAAGCCAAACACTCTTTTTCATTCCTCTCCATTTCCGTGTCTCTGAAACTTGCTGAGAAAGCTGCCAGGCTGTTACCAGAGTAAATACTTTCTTCTATATGATTGACTATTAAATACCTCAGGATATATAATTGTCATTATAATATGGGAAGTGCAAATGGTATATTGTATAGGGGGCCAGACAGAAATGTCTGACACCTAAAATGACATTTTAATGAGCTAAATTGCTTTTCCCTCTGTAAAGGACATCCTTTGGGTTTAATTGTGTGCAACAGCTTGTGAGAGAATCTCAGCTCAAACACCAAGTGTTTTTATGGCTCACATTCTCATCCACTGGCATTTAATAATACCTATAAAAATCTTGTTATGTTATTTCTAGTTAGGCTGTTCCACCATTATAGAAAGTTTTAGCAAAAGTAGTCTGAACTGTATCCAAAACTCCTTGTTCTAAATTAGGCCCTTTCACAGCAGTCTGAAAATAAGAAATCAAACAAAAGGGTCAGTTACTGACTTTAATGCTCTGATCCTACCCTGAACATGACATGACTTGACAGGGAAGCTGGGACTTGAAAGAACAAAGAAAACATGTTCTTCTGTAGCCACAGGCCTCACACATAAAGGACAATTCACCTTCTGTTTTCCTGCAGCTTTCAGCTCTGCAGTTCCACTGTCCTCTGTCTTGCCCAGGAGAATTCTGCTAAGCCACTTTGGGGATCCTCCTGAACTATTAACCATCACTGAACTTGTGCAGATACTGCATGAGTGGTTTTGAAAAGATGTGTAACTTCATCCATGTGGCAGTCCATGAATTACATTACCTTTTAATAGGGAACATTTTTCTAATAAATCTTATTAGAAAAAATAGTAAATAAAATTTTAAAAAGGCAGTGATTTATATTCATGAAATCTGATTTTGGTTGTTGCTGTGAAATTATGAATCATCTGAGCTTCTGCTGTTTGACTTTATGATATCTCTAGTACGTCTCCTTTCTCCAAAGCCATTAATGGACTATGCCAGAGACTTTCTGCAAAATTCTCTAAACCATATTAAATGAAAGTGTGTGTCTGTGAGTTCAGGCTATTAAAAACCCTGTCCTTAAAACATCTGCATTTTCCTGAAGAATTGGTGTTTATGCTGTACATGGACTGTTTGTTTGCCAGCTTTGGTTTTCTCAGGGGTTTATTTGTGTTGTCAGGTTGCATGATGTCTGCTACTCTCACTTTTTCCATTGTCCACTAGAAATAAATTACAGGCAAAGACCAAGTGTTATGTTATGTACTAACCTAGAACAAGAAATCTTCTACTAAATAGATATGAGTTAAAGCTAACTGGGAACTGCTTCAGTCCTCCCTGTACATTTACTTGTTCAGAACTATGTTTTGTCTATCTAAGGCCAAAATCTGCCCCATCCAGTCTGTGCAGTAAAGTGAAGGTGCCTTGTTCTTTTTGAGCTTTTTCGAGCAAAGACCTTCTGTTTTAAGACCTTCATGTCTACAGTACATTTATACTTACTGAGATGGCATTATATCAGTAGTAAATACAAGTAAGTTCAGCTTCAGAAACAGGTCCCTAGGCATTTAAATATCAATGAAAACACAAGGCAAATCAACACAAATCTGTGGAACTCAAGCAAAGGCTTGTAGATTAATGTATGAAACTGGTCGCCTAAAATATTTCAGCAAAAACATTGTAGATCTGAAAATTGCTTAAGGTTGCCGAAATTTCCCCAAGGTCCCAATCTCCTTTGCTACCAGTAGCAGTTACTCTCAATACCATTGCTGCAGTTGTGAAAACTAATTTGGGGTGTCCTGGTGTAGCCAGCACATGTTCTGTGAGCTGGATCACGGTGGGTTGCAAAGGCCACTCTAAAGTCGGGTCTTGTTCACAACACTGATGATTTCAGGAACCAGCTGAAGAAAAGTCCCATGCCAACACATGCTCATGTCCACCCTTCACATGGCACAGGTTCTTGCACACAGATTTACTGGTGATGCCTCCCTGCTCCATTCAGGTAGACGTGAATGTCTTGTCCTCCCTCATCTCTGGTTACAGGTCACCAGGAAATACCAGTGCTGCTTCTTTTTGGGGAAAGTGAACATTTCTGTAGCAGGTGGCCTTTTGAGGCTAATAGGATCTGCTTTCCCTGGCTGATCTTGAGAGCAAACCACAGGCAGGCGATACTTTGCATGTGAGAGAGAATACTTTTGCCTCCCAAATATATTCTACCCCACCCCCTCGCAAGAATTTTTTGCTGTGAGAGCTGGGTGCTTAAAGAGTAAAACTTACAGTGTCTGCTGTGAGATGTAAGTCAAACATAACCAGCTTTCAGCTTACCATTTAGCAGTTTCTGAGATCCTGGCGTCATGTAGAAGCTATAATTAGAAAAAGGCAGGGTTTGTGTCTAGATCACAGCTTCCCAACAACTTAAATTTATTCAGGCCAATGTTTCAGTGTTGTTTTAGACTGATGTTTTTCCAAGTTCTAAGAGAATTTCATTTGGACCTTGGATGGGACTGAGAAACCATTATTGGTCACTTGCAACTTTGTTTTTGAACAAGAACTTTCTTAAAATTTGGGGAAACATTTTGTTGGGATGCTCTTCTACTATTTTTCCTGGTAAAATTATACTATAAGTAATCAACAAATCCACTTGCAAGTATGTTCTATCTACTTTATTGCCTCTGTCCCTCTTTCACTCTCTCTGTAAGATTTAATGGTGCTTTAGAAAGGCATTTTCATAAAAAGGACAATTTCATAAATGTCATTACCAGGGTACAGAGCAGAATGTGCTTGTACCATCTTGAAAAGTTTTGCTGCTATTGTCTTTATTTTAAGATGTAATGTTTTACAAACATTGAAAAAAATTGCAACAAAGACCGTATGGATGAAAACACTTTTCCTGTTGGTTTTTGTCTCTCTCTGTCATCCTATCATCTGGAAGGGGTAAAGGAGCTGTAATTAATCTTCCCTTTTTCTCCTTGGTTGACAATTGAGTTTGCCATATTTTCTGGGTGTCCAATTTGGGAAGCCATGGTGGGCTGGTTTCAAGAGAGGCACAAACTTCCAACCATATTTCTACTCATACTAAGCCAATTCTGCATTTAGTGTCCAGTCCGTAGGGAAGCAAGAAACAGATTTTTGAGGAGGCTCTGTCTCCTGTTTCTGGTTTCTTTCCATAGAAATTATTTGCCAGGATGACTGGAAGAAGTTACTCATGAAGAGAGAAGAGGTGATGCTTTTTGACCTTGGGAAATACAGATAAGGTTGGGGTTTTCTTTTACTGTGAATTCTTTTGTCTTTTTGCAGCTTTTTTGATGTCTTCATGCTGACTACGTTCTATGTGGGGCCTCAGTTTCCCTTGCTTCCCTGTTTTCCCATCACCTTGGGAAACTGCAACACAGGCCAGTGCACTCACAGAGGGTGCAAACTCTTCAGCTATGGTTCCTTTGTCAGCAAATGGCAGTGATAAGAAATTCCAGTAAGCATGGTTCATATTTCTGTCTGTATAGAAACCCCTCATAACTAAGCATTCCCTTGACTTTGGGGAAAAAAGACAAAAATAAGAAAAAAGCCTTCTCTGGGCTGAGCAAAAAAACCTCCCCTGTTTTTGTGCTGCTTTTATATGCCACTTATGCTACACAGCCCATACTGTTGTTGTGTATTAACTGTGTAAGTCAAGACATATTTCTCCAAAGCCCACCTCCATTTTCAAATTTTTTTCTCTTCCCTTATGAGCATGAGTCTCTTAATTGGACCTGCTTTAGCTATTCTACATCAGTCTTGTTTTTTATGTGCAAAATTGGTTATTTGCATTTTCAAGTTTATTCACATCCTCATTCTGCTTGTTCTCTTGATTTCCATTAACAGGGCCAGCCTTTTATCAAGCTACAGCTGTTAACTCTGACTTATGACCAATTGCCTGGGATATACAGACAGCTCCTTAGAGTCCTCCAGCAAGCTATTTAGCCAGCTGGTCCAAGTCATTGTTCCTAGATTGAGAAAGATAACGAGTAAAGGGAAAAAAACCCCAACAAAACAACAAAAATCAAAAGAGTGGATGTGTGACAAGTTGTGAAATACTTTCTTCGCTCCAAAATCTGTATGGGGGATGGCAAGGGCTGCACTAAGATTCTTGCTGAAACATGATTTTCTCAGTACCTGATTGCTGTTTTGAATAACACCAACTATTTTTGAAACAAATAATTACATGGTGGAAAAATTATTAAAGTCGTTTAAAAATAATACATTATTATCTAATAATAAACAAACATACTAGAAGTGAATAGTGCAGGAAGGAGTATCTCACAGAGATTTCACAACACACTGTTTGGCCTGGCAGGTGTCATTGCTTTACAGCAAAGCTGTAGATCATTTCCACAGGCTACACTGGAGACTTTCCCTGCTGCAGGAGGCTGCCTCTGGCTCATCCCTTCTTTCATTCTGGCACAAGGTGCTGATGTTTTTCTTGATGGAAATCTCTTGACAATGCCATTTCTGAGGCAGAGCAATTTAAGTGTCATTACTGAACCCAATTTAAACAGGATGGATGGACACTCTAGGCTTGACTTGAAGCAGTTAGCTAAATGGACCTGTGCCACTACTTCCTGCTAAGTATTACTATATGACTAAGAAGAATAAAGCAGTAAATTAAGCTTGTATTACATTCCAGAGCATGTTGTGACTGTGAATCTTGGTCATGCATGTGAAGAACTTGTTTATGATATCCACTCCATTACAGTGAAACACAATATGACAAAAAAGTTAATTGGAGGGGGTCCAAAACTGCAGCCCTGCTCTCTCATTTAGAACCATGAGAGTAACTTTAAAAAAAGAAGAGTGTACAATGAACAACACAGTCCTAATTTTTGGCAGAAATCCGAATATTACTAGAGGTGAACAATTGACTTTCATGTGCAACCAAAAGTGGGAAAAATATAGCTATTATAATTCCTGGGGGAAAAAACCCACCCCAATCCAAAAAACCACCACAACAAAACAAAACACCCCCACAAAGAAACAAACAAGCAAACAAACAACGACAAGAACAAACCCAGACCAAAATCTTTTCCCTATGCCACTATCTCACTGAACGTATCTGACCTTCCTGTGCATTTCATGCTTTTGCAGGTGGTATCAATGAAAATTAAGACATGCAGAGACTGCATTTTGCTCTTGTTAACATTTCAGAGCTACTCCAGCAAGGAGAAAGTCAGATGGCTGTTAATCCCTTGTATGAGCCATGCACTTGTCTAACAATTGCAAGTTAATTGCTTCCCCTTGCAAGAATATCTGGGCAGAAAAAGAGACAGAAAATTCCACAAAAAATAGAGTTCAGTGTGCAAATCGCTTCTTCCTACAAGGGTTTGTGGGAAAGAAATGGTTGGCATGTTCCAGAGCACACGTTGGGAATGCAACGATTGAAAAAGAAACAAAACAGCACAAAACCCAAGGCTGTTTTGCAGAGTCCTTAAAGACAGACAGGAACCTCACTTTTCATGACATCGCATTACAGACCTTGGAAGGACTTTAAGATGTTGTAGCAGGAAAAACAAGAGTCCTGGCAATCATTGTCACATTTGCTAAAGTGTTGAGAGGCTGGAGCCAGTGTGGTAACGCTCCACACTGTGAACACAGCAGAAGACTTTTGAGGGATTAAGAACAAACAATTCACAGACTATGTCTAGTTGGAAGGGACCCTCAAGGATCATTGACCCTTAGCCTTGCACAGGACCATCCCCACCACGTGCCCAAGAGTATCATCCAAATGCTTCTTGAACTCTGCCAGCCTTGGTGCTGTGACCACCTCCCTGCAGAGCCTGTTCCAGTGTCCAACCACCCTCTGGGGGAAGAACCTTTTCCTAATATCCAACTTAAACCTCACCTGACACAACTTCAGGCCATTCCCTTGGGTCCTGTCACTGGTCACCACAGAGAAGAGATCAGTGCCTGCCCCTCCTCTTCCCCTCATGAGGAAGTTGTAACTTCAGTGAGGTCTCCCCTCAGTCTCCTCCAAGCTCAACAGACCAAGTGCCCTCAGCTGCTCCTCACACGACTTTCCCTCAAGGCCCTTCACCATCTTCATTGCCCTCCTTTGGACACTCTCTAATGGCTTAATATCTTTCTTATGATGGCCATGTGTTTTGCAACAAGGGAAATAAGCACTATCTGAGTAACAACAAGATTTCCAGTGTGCCTTATGAGCAGAAAGATACAAATTGCACTGTCAGATTTACATGAAAGTGTTTAACCCTTCAACCAGGGGAATCTCAAGGACAACAGCCCACTCAAGTGATTAGCCTAGAGTCTCCTAGAGCAGGTCCATCCTGGGGGGAATGCATGCTGTGTTGTGAAGCCAATTATTTTGTTTCCATTTCTCATTCTGATGTAGCTCAATTTGACAAAGCAAATGTAGTTTGTCAAGTTAAAAAAACAAAACAAAACACAAATAGCAACAAATAACCCCTTATAGGCTGTAATCGTCACTTCCCCCTCCCTTAGATTCCTCCTGCACAGTTGCCTGCTGAGAATGATTTATAACAAACAGCAAGTCTTGTTATTTAAATAAAGTGTATGACTGGATTTCTGATGCGAAGGAAAAGAGAAAGAATCCCCATCACCCTGAAATCTCGTGTTTAAAAAAAATGGAAAATAAAATTTTCACTACCTCACCCTGCAACTATGAATTCCTTTTTAGCAGGATGTTATTTCATCTTTCACAGCTTAACAAGAGCTTTAAATAAATAATTTCATTTCTGCTTTCGATTGCTTAAGTTTCCTGCCTTGCTAAGCCTGCTCTAATCTATGAAAACAGGTGGCTTCCTCTCTGCAGACTGCACTTCCCTCCCTCAGACTGAGCACTAATAAAGTAGCCATTCCCACTTGCCATCCTGCATGAAGCAGTCTGATCTCATTAGTTCTTACTTGGCAGTTCCCAAACAAGCCAATTTAATGAAACTGCAAAGCAGGTTCAGGCTGTGTTTGGCAATTTCTCTTGCCCATCATCAGTCACACATCCTTCTGTGGCTTTCTGATTCCTGCCTGTCTGCTCCTCATTAACACACCTAGCAAGGGGCCCACGTAAGTTTAATCTAAGCTCTCTGCAAGGTAGCTCCTGATGTTTTTTCATGCGTAATATCAAGATGTGAAGGCCAAGAAAACTGGGGTACTTTCTATAAATATGATGATGCCCATCCTATTTGTGGCCCTGAGGCTGTTTATTTTAAGCAATGACCATCTTGCCTGCTGTGTGGATCTCTGCATATTGCTCTAGACAGACTTACCTGTTATTAACATGTATAGTAAATTCCCATTGAGCATTCAGGTGATGGGGAAATGAGTTAAGTTTCTTTGTCTCTGTGTTTGCTGGTATTGCTTTGTTATTCAGTCAGTTTGCTGGTCAGGTAGTACAAGGAATTAAAAGGAGACCTCCAGGTGTTTATGGACCCAGAAAAGGGACTTTGTTTAAGAGGATTGCATGCTTTGGACAGGAAAAGAGGCTTGTAGAGAGAATGTGTGGATGCTTTGTAGAAGCTTTTCATGCCCATTAATGTTGTCATTAATAGCTTGCATCACAATCAATATGTATCCAGAGTGGAGAAGGTCAGAAAGCACTGGTTGAAATGTCATCCTATCAAGCAGTAAATCCAGACCCATCAGCACCCCTCGGCCAGGCAAAGGTTTGAATGTGATATGAGCAGTGACACAGGCAGATGTGAGCACACTGCAGTGCCAACATTAAATGAGAGGTAGTGCAGAGTAAGCACAAGTGGGATTTCTTCTACTGTGTTGGGAGCCCTTCTTTAGCATCTCTGGTCCATTTAGAGGGCAGAAATACTCACTTTACTTCTGAGTATTTTAACAACTATAACAACTGAAGTCATAACCTTTTTTTTGTTTGTTTGTTTTTGTTTTTGTTTTGTTTGTTTGTTTTTTAATTTTAGGAAAGTAAAATGGGAGTGGATTGGATTACAGGATGATATATTTAGATCAGACTTTAAGCATGGATTTGATCAAACATTAGGTCCAAAACTGTACATGACTAGCAAAATATTTTGGAACAACCAAAATGAAGTATTATCTTCTCAGTGAAATACAGAAGCAGTAAAAAAACGTGCAGTGAAATTCAATTATCATTAAATACCTTTTCAACCTGAACAAAAATTTCATATTTCCATTTAAAATTAACTTCTCCCCTGAAAGTTGAAGGAACCATCAATTACTTCAAACAAGAAAGAATTGGTTTACAAAGGGAAGAAACACTTCATCTTGTTTTTATTTTTGTACTTTTTTTCCTCCCCAGATGAATAAAGATATTATCCAACTGAATTTGGTTTGTCAACCCAAATGAGAAGACCAGATGGTTTATCCAGCAGGAGGCATATATGGTTCAAGTAGAAGCAGGCTGGTTCTTTCCTATTGTACACTAAAACCCTGAGCAGCTCCGAAGCCTTCTCTCACCAGTATGCATTGAACAAAATCAGTAGAAAAAGCAAGCTACTGTTTTGGAAATATAGTCTTTTCTTATTAGGAGTTTAATATAATGAACCAATCTTCATGTGAGTAGCCAATGCTAAGATTAGGGCATGTATGAAATCTTGATAATTTAAGTTATTTTGGTAGCATAGTAAATTCTGCCTGATTATTAACTTCAGTTTCGGGTAGAGGATGTTTTCTTCCTTGAGGTACTTGTTTCAGCTTTATATTTAATATATTTGTTTGTATTTTTGTAGCCACAGAATTTCATGAAGCACTAAGAAGACAGGCAAATGGGAAGTGCAGAACAAATTATAGTGTTGTCAGTGACATGACGGGTACTATTTATTTACATTTTGTGGGGTTTTATTCCAATGGAACACTTCCTTAACAGATCTCATGTGCCAGGAAGTAAAAAATAATTATTGTCACAAATACCTAGGAAATATCATTATTTGTACTTTATAACATAGGAAATGAATTAGATAATTCAGATTACTGTAACTGAGAAGGGAGTAGTTAGCAAGAGAGATCTTGAAATAGAACATTGCTCCAGAGAATCCTACTACAAAAGTGTCCAGTCTCTTTTTTTCCAACACTTTTTCTCTTTTGCCCTGCCAAGTGCAATATTTTTTGCAGTACCCTTTCTTCACCCCTTCCCCAACTCTTTGTAAATATCAGATGTTACCAATGCAGAGTGAAGGTACTCCTTTCAACAGTGCCATCTGGTGAAGCTGAATTAGAAGATGAGGGATCTATTGGTTTTCATATAAGGCCTTGATTTCTCATGGTCAGTTTCCCTGTCAAGTGGAAAAGAGCACAAGCTTCTGGCAGAAGAAAGGATGACAGAGAGAAGTGTCCTCCCGAGTCACTCAGGCCCATCCCTCGAGCTAGGGAGTGGGCTCTCCAGTGCACCCCAGAGCCTCTTCTGCTGCTTATCTGATTGTTCCTGCAGGAAGTGAGGACCCTCCTGTTTGTCTCCCATGCTGTCCTTCTATATGCAGTTTAGAGCTTTCTGTGTAGTACACTTTCTTCAAAGCTTGATACTCAGAGTTCTCCTGAAAGCCCTTCCTATCAGCTAGACCTATCCATGTCCGTCTTCATCCTTCATAGAAAAGTCCTTTATGACCATACACCCTTATGGAAACAGCTTTACATAGAGCAGCAGTCTCCCTGTTCTCTTTTTATTCTAGTTATTCATAAGCTCAGATGGACTTATCCCAATAACACTTCTACAGTTTCATTCTACAAAGGTAGAAAAAATTGCATTGAAGTCCCATCTTTCTTTTCCAAATCAATTCCCATCACAGATCTTTGTGAGAAATGGACTTAGTTTGAACTTCTGTAATCTGCAGTAAAAACTTGAAGTAGTATGGCAGCATTTTGCTTGGAAACTTAAAAATTATTGCTTGGCCTCACTTGTTTATACTTCATTGTATTTCCTTCTATTCATACATAATTCTTTCTTAAGGATTATATAGTCTATAGTGGCAATCTGTGTTTTTCTTTAGGGCATCTCTTTTTCTATGGCCTGTGATTACTTATTCTTTTGTTGCATGTTTGTTTGTTTGCTCTAAATTGCCATAGAAATGCCCCAGTTTATCCTCTGGAGACTCTGTAGAAAATACTGCTTTTTATATGGCTCTGGCAGACTGGGATCCTGAAGTCATTGATTTGGGGCACCACACAGAGTAATTTCTTTATTTCAATAGCCTACTGAAGGTCTGCTCATTGGAGGTGTATCAGCCTCAAGTGACTGTTGCCTCTTGCAGCTAAAACTCCAGTGATGGCTGAGCCGCTCCATTGATCTCAGTGAGGGCCAAGTAAAACACAGAAAAAACGCCTGAATTGAGTTCCCTCTCACTTGGATGCATTAATTGTGCTGGGCTAACAGAATAAGAAGCAGAAGTTACTTAGTTTTGGCACTGCTTTGCTATGGCTGGGAATACACACCACAAAGTGGACAAGTTCAAGTACCAGTTTTATACAGCAACTTGTCAGAGTAGAACCACACTATCAGCCTAATGCTTACCGGCTGCTTTTAAAGACTGAGTCACTCTTACGCATCAATTTAGTCCTTTCTAGGGCAAAAATACCATTCTCTAAAACGAAGACGGTTGACCATGTCATGCATCGCCTGTAAAATTGCAAGGAGAAAAATTCAAGGCTCATCCTGTAACTTTTCAAGGTCTATTACAAGCATTGTAACTGAAAGGATTTGAAATGAAAAAAATAATTACCTTCTTGCTCAGGTCCAAGAGACTGCATTTTGAAAACCTTTATTTCTCAATTCAGTAGCCTATTAAACATGGAAGCGAAAGCTTTTCAAAGAGTTCTGATTTATGTTCCATGAATTTCTCTGCAGTAAATGTTTGGTTCATTTTCAAATTGAGGAAATTACTTGGGCATAGTATTATCAAAGGACATTTCAATCCTTTATGAAAAACCTGGAGAAAGCAGGGGAGTAAATATCTTTGGAATTTTACTTATTATATGTAAACATTTGTGGACCTCTGTGAGCAAAGAGGAATGGAGATAGGGAAATTCACCCTTCAGTCCCATGAGGAAATATTCTGATTTACAACCAAAGACATTGAAGCAGGATTTTCAAAGACCCCTTTATGTGTTGCATTTTCATGGTTAGCTGACAACTGAGCATGGCAGAGCCAATGTAATACTTGTCAGGAATGGGGTCTGGTCAGGACCTGTATCTCCTTGCTGCCTCATGTGGACCTTATCCTTATATCAAAGAATTAGACTTCCATTTTCTGACACAGAAAATACCTTTTTTTTTTTCCTATACAAGACCAGCAATTGAAAGAGCCTTATTCTAGAAAACTGAATGGCCAGGATACTTGGGGTTTGGAAAAGACAGGGGGGAAGGGATGAGAGATACAATTCCTTCCAGGTATATCACACAGGTGAGATCAGCTATGGGATACATATATGTATATATTCATGGTAAGCAGTGAAGTTCTGAATATACATCCATCCTGTTTGTGTTCTCTGGAGAAAAAAATGGCAGAGACATCTATTTCCAGATGAATTTTCATCTCTACTTTCCCCCTAATGCAGTGAGTTCTGTCTGGGACCCAAAGCAGGATACCTAAACACCTGAAGAGGCAGGACTTTTCAGATGCTCCCTTGTCCCTGGTGTGACTAATGATTCATCAAAACTTCAGGGATTTGGCAGTGAAGTTTGGACTACTAGTACCTGTGCATTTTCTCTTTGCTGCTTTTGGCAGGACTCCGGCTGCAGTGTCTTTTAACTCAACATCCTCTACTGCCGATGAACTGAAATATGCAGAGGTGAAGGCAGGTACTGAGGTCAAAGAAGAACCACAGCAGCTTTGCTTATCTTACCTGCAGCATTATGCCAGGAGTCAGATTAATTTAAATTGGGAAGAGGACATGTTCTCACATAGCCTGGGCTAGAACAGGTTGCAGGCACTGGGGAAAAATCCTACCAACCAGGTAGGTCTCTTCAAGGCCCAGTGTTCTCAGTCAGTCCTTCTGGTGACATTACTGTACTTATTTCACTGAAGAGTTTAGAAGTAGGAATGGTGATAGGAAAACATACATTTCAAAATGAGAAAATTAAATACGAATTTTTGATTACATTTCAGAAAATATTCCTGTGGGATTAATGGATAAGGACTGAGGGAAAAGGAGAACAGTTGATAGCCTCTGCTATGAATAAAATGGAACATTTGAAACATCCTCTTTTCAAGAAGTAAGGTCTTGGAGTACAGTGTAAGGCTAGTTAGCATACTCTTAAGTGTATAAATCTAAAATTACGCTGCTGAATTTCCATACCAGCGTAAATATAGAGTGTTGTGTCTTGGATAGGATAGAGACTTCATTACAGTATGGCAATACGTCTCTTACTAATGGTAATAGATAAAATAGGGCTGTGTATGTCCAGTATCATCAATGCATGTTATCATGTCATGCCACTTCTATGAGTGTATCTGTTTATATATGCATCAAAGGGAGCAAAAAATGTTTAACTTGCTTCAGTGAGCTGTAAGCAGAAAGAGAAGAGATGAGAGCTGAAGGTCTGGAGCCTGCTGCATCATATCTCATTCAGGAAATCTTCTGAATTATTCATTACGTTTTTATTTTATTTTTTTCATTTTTGGAGTCACCACATTCCTGTTAGCCAAGTCGTAGTCTTCTGAGGTTATCTGCACTAATTTACAAGTGGCTTCTAACAATCATGCTAGTTCAAAGTGGGTGTGCCCTTTTTGTCTGAGACCGTCAGCAGCCAATATGGGTGATTAATGTGGATTCCTGCTGCGCAGGATTGACAATACCTCCTTTCTGTGGCCTCCTAAGCAGGTATAAAGGCAACAAAGACCTTTGGTTAATGAAAGGAACCAAATTCAAATATGCCACTTAGAGGTGTTCACATGTGCCTCTTTCAACTAGACCCAGGAGGCTGCCTGCCTCCCTCCCCCTCTTAGGAATTCATACATTTTTACTGAAGATTAACTTCAAAAAGGCCTTGTGCTGTTTCATCCATAGGGTTGTACTGTCACTGTGCCTGGCAGGTGCTGTCTGTCATGAAGACCAAAGCATCCAGAAAACAAGGTCTGAAGGCAGTAAGAAGCCAGGAGAGGAGATGAGCCCTCCATTTGAACCGGAACATGGCATACCACCTGGGATGCGCTGTCCTCTGTGGCATGCCAGATGCTTTGTGGTAAAGTGGTTCTAGGCAACCAAGGAGATGAAAAACCTGTTCTGTCCTCCATTTCTTAGTGCTGTACGTGGCTGGCTGGTACCCCCTCCACTCTGCAGTGATTAGCTGTGGCTCTGAAGTGTGAGATTCCCCAGCACTGAAGAAATAAATGCTGTCTTCCTTCTAGATTCAGGGCACCCGAAGGAGAGAGAGAGAGAGGGAATTACCTCTGCAGAAGCGTCACTGGTTCCTTGAGGTCTCAGCGTTCAGCTAGACGATTGAGTGATTCCTGATGAACCTGCAGATAATTCAAAGGACTGTTGAACCCACATGACTTGGTCTTTTGCTTACTTATTCTAATACATTTCAGTCTTCACTGTACAGAAAACATAGAAGAGACGGAAGGAAAACAGAATCTATTTGGCAAGACAAGATGACAATTTTTGCATGAATATGCCCTTGCATGTGCTGGGCTGGCTCTGGGCTTTATTGTCAACCCTTGGCAAGAGCGGTCCTGGGTGGCTGCTTGGTGTTCCTCCCCTGACCCGCCTTGGGGTGGCAGCTCCTACCCACTGCAGGACGTCCCCACCTGCACTTCCCGTGCTGTGTCCTCATGACTCCAACAATGAGGAGGGAGAGGATAGAAAGTGCTCTTCCAGTCATTTGAAAAACGCCTCTTTTGTTCATTATGGGCAAAACTGCAGCTATTTTCTGAACTCATCAGGACAGCAATGAAGTAATTGTTCCTTGGATCTTATCTTTTAGAGTACTTATCGCCTTCTAAAACAGCTTTTCCACTCTTATGTTATCAGAGGAAAGTCTCTAGTCAACACATGTCAGATGATGTAGGTTTTTACAAACAAGTTTTTGATGTTATTTCCTGTTGTTCATAATAAACTTCTTTTAAAAGAAGCACTGGGAACTTCTTATTACTTCCCTTTCTTGTTTGTTTTCTAAGACGAGCCAGAGAAGAAATTCCTTCTCTGATCATCTGAATTCTTGCTACAGCCAGCACTACTTATTTAAGAATTTCTAAATTACTCAGCCCACCAGCTGACTGACACAAGCCTTTTGCCTCAGGCTCCCAAACCATCTCTGCATATTATTTTCTGCTCCTTGCTCCTCATTACATCACAGCTAATTGCAGAGCCTGGTGCTGCATAGAGTGCATCTGGGGAGAGCTGCCACCTGCTCCTAGGGAAGGTCACTGATCACCGGACTGGTGTCCGGACGCAGATCCTGCTGGGGTTAGAAGGAGAGGGAGCACTGCCACGACGTCCTTGTGGGCATCCTCGTGGGTAAAACCCCTTGTGCTGTTGCCAGTCATCACCCCTTTAATTCAGAAGCCTATGGGAGAGGGACAGTCTTAGTACCACAAGGCACTATTGTCAAAGTTTTCGGTTCCAGGAGAGGAAGGGAGTGGAAGGCATTGTCAGACATTTAGTGGAATATCTCCTTCAGAGATCAGACTGACTTGTGAGTGATGAGCATCTATCAAGTATTTGCCCCAGACTCAAAGGACCTAAGTGCAGTTTAAGGTGTCCCATCTAAGAAGATAACTAATAGTGAGGAAGCCGAATTAGCACTTCAAATCAAGTTACATGCTTTACCTGTTAAAAACTAGGAAGACTGAATTCATAAAAACTCTCATCTGGGAAATTCGTCCCACAATATTCAGGTGAGGAGATGCAGCTACTACCAAGGGTCTCAGAGCCACTGCAGCAGCACTGAACATCCACACCAGCTGTAGGTGTGCTGTTGAATTTGCTCTCCCTGTGTCGCTGTGATTGGATCAGCTTGGATGGTTGATCTGATACACTCCAGCCCAGTGGTGGGGTGCTTCTCCTTCAGTTTAGAGAGGAAGGGGAGAATGGCCATGAGGTGAATCTCCCCATCCCCTGGATTAGGAAGAGCTGTGTGCTAGGGAACTGGACAAGCCAGGGGAAGGAACTGAGGATGTGAGACGACTCTAGCTGTGGATGGTAAGAGGGTCAAACGCCCTGGACACTATTTCCAGCACAGCTATTTATAGAAGTGATGTCTCTGGTAGCAACAAAAGCAATGCTTCTCAGCAGAAGAGAGGTTTTTTTTCACAATTCAGTAAAAAATCCCTAATTAACATCTTTACTGTATTTCACTGCTAGTCTGTATTTCACCCAGTACACTGCTAGTCTGGCACCTAAATTCTGTACCAGAAGTCTCTGAAGATAGTTTGAAAATCCCAGTGGTCTCACATTGTTCTGTGTTTGAGCTACCAGAGCTCCATGAACAGGGAAGCAAAGCTGTGCCTTCAACCCACTGATCAGAGTGACTGCATAGAGCTCACCCAAGCCACTGCTGCTCCAGCCAGGACTCAGGACTTCATCCATGAATGATAGCACTATATCAATGTTTCTCTTGAGAAAATCACCATTAATTGCTGTGATATTCCCTAGGGAAACCATGTGGCTGAAACTGACTGAGAACTGGAGAACAACCAGCCAAAGTTCCTCTGGGGAGTGGAGCAGCCTGCCACATTGGGCTCCTGTTTTGTTAATCTTCACTCTGGTGTTTTTGAGGCTGTTCCCTGACTACAGTTAAGACATAGCTACAGTGTTCATCCCAAAGTGGAGTGAATGTAGATGGATATGGAAGGGAAACGTGCTGTTCTCTCCTCTGCATTATCTCCCCCATCTGCCGCTCAGCATGGAGTTTGCAATCAAAGAAGAAAACATTGCACAAACCAAGGCCATCATCCCCGGGGGGGAGATGATTGCTTACCTATTCAGTCCCTTGACCGAGCACTGCCATAAATCCAAACACTTGGCATGACCCAAGTGTTTTGTAAAGGTGTGTAGTCCCTAGAGGTTCAATCCAGGTTCCAAACACTACCTGAGAAGCCAGTTGTCTATTTGGGAATTGTAGCATTTAGAGTATTTTAGAAATGTGCTTTAGCTTTCTATACCAAGAATATTGTTGTGCTGGGCCAGACCAAGTGTCTTCTCTTGGCTTTATGTCCCACTAAATTCCCTGTAACATTTTACATGACAGTACCATGGGATATAGAGGTGGAAGTGGAACATGAACCAAACCCTCTTCCTCTGCTTTCTGCTTCTCTTCTGCCTCCCTGCTCAAACTACTAGACAGTATAGCTCCATGTTTTCCCTTTCCCACTGAGACCTCCTTGCTGATTATTACTATTAGCAAAGCAGCCTGACTATACTTTTCTCCTCCATGCTGTGTTTTAGCAAAGGTCACCGGTGTTAATAATTGAAGCAATCATTTATATTACTACTTATCATCCAGATGGCTCAGGGCAGGAGTGTAAAATACAATGGAGAAGAATTTAAAATAAATTAGTTCCTTGCTAGATTTACCGAAGAAACAATTTATTCTGATACTGCAAGTAGCAGGAGCTGGAATTTTGGAAGATAACACAGTGATAGTGAACCTTTTAGTGCTAAAAAATGTAGCAGAAGCAATTTCAGGACAGCTAGGCATCCCTGTAGCAGGATCATAATAGCTAGCACAAGTAAATAGGAGCAGACCTAGAAAATGATGGTGAGGACTCTGTTACAGAAGACTTCAGTATATGTGCCAGCTGTCTGGTGACACAAAAAACAACTCTAACCCATGGAACTCTTCACTCTGCTTGGTTTGCAAAGCGGAGTGTGTGTGTCTGCACTGTCCCTGCTGCCTGCTCTTACCTGTGCTGCAAGGTGAGAGCAGCAGGACACACACCTCTGCTGCCATGCACCTATAGTCATGTGTGTAGACATGCTCAGGCAGGCCTAAATCTCCATGTGTGCTGCACAAGCTTGTTATAAAGATACATTCCCTTATTTTTTATTATAATGACATATGGAATCAAATCTAATACACGTTTTTGTTTTTCCTTGGCCAAAATTTTATCAGGGATAGATGCATCTGGTTCCTTGGGAAGTGAATCAAATTATGTGAACAGATAAATATGCTGCTCTGTGGAAATTGCCTTCTGTGTGGGAAGTTGTCGCTGCTTGTGATGATCCCAGCTGAAGCCAGATAATTTCAAAAACATAAAATGCACTTGAAATCTCAGCCTCTGTCACTCTGGACTGTCATAAATATCTAAAAATTCTGATTTTATTTGTTATCTTAGGTCTTGCCCAGACTCTGAAGGAGCTGCCTGCTCTGCAAAGATTTCAGTCTGGAAAGCCTTCAGTGGCCCAGTAAGAGCCCTCAGAGCTGTGCATTGACCATGGCACTGGGTAAATCTCACTGCAGTTTCTTGCCTTCCACAACTTTGTTTGCTTTACATTTTCCATGCCTCTGACTTTCTTTCGGGTGTAATGAATAGCAAGATGCTACAAGGTAAGGAATAGTGTAAAAGCATAAGATGACTGAAAGGTGGCAGGTGAGATGGGGGATTTGTTTCAAGTTTGGACATCAGTGGTTCAAACCCTTCATCAGGTGAGAGTTTAGACACCCAGCTCATGTTTCATGCCACAGGGGCACTGAGCAGGTGTCTGCTTAGGTCTTGGTGATATAAACTGCTCTGTTGCTTGTGCTTACTGGGTATCCAAGGGCCATAATATATTTAGTGGTCCAGTGAACACCTGAAGGTAGGTGTTCCAATGGGGACCCACTGGCTGAGACATCACATGCCATCAAGGCTGGCTCAGCAGGCAGCCCCTCACCAGCTGCAGTGAAATTTCACACCAGGAAGCTCCCCCATGTGCTCCCAAAACCAGGGGTGCTCCCTGGTGCAGAGGGAAGAGGAGGCGTGGCTGCTTTCCCTGGGGAGTGGGCTGTCTGTGCTAGCAGGATGGGGAGAGCAGGAAGAAGGGAAAGGCACTCAGGAGTGGGTTAAGTGTGGCATTTCAAATGAGTGCAGAGGGACAACGCTGGCAACGCTGCAAGACAGCTGTACTTTGATGGAAGCATCTGAGAAGATAATGCTGTACAAAGAAGTCATACTGTGGGCGGTTTTGGTTGAATGTTCTTTCCAGAGTGGATGGTGATTTCATAGTTGTCTTCTGCCATGGCCTGTGCACAAGAGGTTAGAAGCTATGAGTGATTCCAATGCTGTGAGCAGAGATAAAAGGCTGGTCACTTTGGAAGGGTAAATACCAGCATGTTCATCCTCCTTGGAGGTGATGGAGAAAAGGTGTGAGCACCTGTGTTGGAAAGGGAGATAATAACAACTGGAGTCTAGACAGGTCTGATGGCTGAAATGCACAACCTCACAATATATGATAAAGGAACTTTTCAAAAGATAAAGAATATGAAGAGGAAGGACTTTAGAAGAGAATAGTCCCATCATCTTTTGTATGTTTCAAAGAACATTTAAGAATGCAGGTGCCTTTGATGAAATCAGTTAAACCTGTGATTCCTAATTACTGTTTATCTCCACCTTTATCATGCAAGTGGCATCTTTTACATAAGCAGAAAATAAGTTTTTATTTTTTATGAAATATGGAAACTCATTGTAGACAATAATTATTTTGGGTAGACTTATCTGAGACTTCTCCCAGAATAATGACGCAATCTAAGGAAACTCATGTGACTCCAGTGTAGAGACAATTTAGCTGTTTTGCAAGTTGTTAGAAGTAGGTACAGATATATTGTAAAAGAAAAAACTTCCATACTCCTCCCAAGAGAATTGTGGAAATGTAATAAACTCTTGCCTTATTGGAAGAGGGAACCATTCGGAAGGAAATATGGGTACTGAAACAATCTTTCTTAAAAATTCAATCTAGGGCAGATGAATTCTTCTTGAACGTGATCATTACAAGGGAGGAAATGTTATTTGTATTTGTTTTTAGTTTAAACCAATTAAGAAAAAAACTTTTATGCTTGAAGTTATGTACATCACTGATTTTCTTCAGACGACCTGCCCAAAGAATTTTATGGGCCTATAGTTTCAGATTAATGTTTGTAGCTGTGATATTCAAGGGTTTTTTTTTGTTGTTGTTGTTGTTTTTGTGGTTTCTTTTTCTTCTCATGGCTGCTAAACAGCTTATTTAAAGACCTTGACTTTTTTTTTTTCTCCCTAGTCTCCAGGCGGTTATTTATCTCACAAACATCCTTTGTTTGTTAAAATTGAAATACTGAAAGGGATCAATGTCCCTTTTCCTCCAAAGAATCCCACAGACCTGAGTTTACGAAAAAAATATGGAAAATGTTAATAATTGAAAACAGTGGATTGAAATATTGTAAAGCTGATATTTCATTAAAGAAATGCTTGAGGTAGAATCCTTGTAAGTTTTGCAATATTGAGAAGTACTAATATGTGTCTAGGCCTGTCATCATTACCTGGCCACTAATGGGGAGTTTCATCATTACAGATATGAGTGGATATAACTAAATTGTGAAAGTGTCGATAAGCAAACTAGTTCTAACCTTCAGGTTTACTTTTGTATCTGTTGTTACTTAAGGTAGTCAGATCTAATTCCGGGATCCTCTCTGATGTGTAGGTGAAAAGTTCACTTCTAGTGCTTCCTGTTGTTTGAGAACATTTCCCTTCATCTCAAATCAAAAAGAGGTGATAAAGCTTAAGCTTGAGTCGTATTAAGCCTCAGTTTATAAAGCAGCCTAAAAAAGAGACTTTTAAAAGTCTGTGAGTGCTGCAAACCCTGTAGCATTTGCTATTTATTATTTGTATTAGTAGCAGCACTCTGCTAGATAAGTATTGCACAGAACACAAGTCTGACCTGGGCCCCTCATTTCTGTCAGAAGTGTAGAGCAGATGAACAGTAAGTTAAGACTCTTGAGCTTTTTTCTGCTACTGCTGTTCAGGGCAGAAAGAAACAAATTAGGGAGGTTTTGGCCTCAAAAGAGGGACCAATTTTCTGTATACAGGATTAGATGGAGTTCTAACTGGAGCTCACCTGCATAAAATGCCAGATCATACACTTAGAATACTAAGAAAAACAATTTTTGCTCTAAACTGTGGATTTGCCAATTTGAAGAATAGGAGAAAAGTCCAGGGGCGTAGCTTGACTAGATGATGATGTGTCTCAAAATATCCAGCACACAGCTGGATAAACACAACATGTAGTGGGTGAGCAATTGGCTCACAGGTCAAGTACAGAGGGCAATAGTGTTTGAAAGACAACAGTCAAAAAACAAACAAAAAATGTCAGTCCTCAAGGCTTTCCTGAATGATGATTACTTACTTTATTTACTTTGATGAGCATGTATCCTGCTTTTAATAATGACCATGAAAAGAAGTTTTGGGGCGGGAATTAATTATTTTGTGGGGGTAATGATTTGTTCATTCATCTGAGCTGATAATTAATTTCCAGGAAGTGGATCCATAGTACTTAAACAGTAGTCATATAAAATTGAAATTAAAATTACTTTGGGAAACCTAATTTAATATGAGTGACTGTGAGAATATGCTACACTTAGCTCAAGTCCAGCTGAACTTCATTCCAAAGATTCATTTGGAAACTCCTGTTATGAGCACGTGTCCCTGGCATACCTCCAGAGCCACAGATTTGTTATTGTGGCTTACATTTTCATAAATTTACAAGCTTAGGGAAAACAAGTCCAGCCAGTTTTAAAATGATGTAAGAGCTCAAACACAGGTTATGCTTGTCTAACTCAACCAACAGGAACCGTGCTGTGCAGACTCTTCTGCTGTGACCTTGCTAATGATCCTCTGTGTCATGCACAGCTTTTTAGATTATCAAAGGCATATATTAAATTTTTATTTTGAGGTGATATGGTAAAGGAGTCTCTGTCTTAATTAGGGGATATTATATAGAAGTTCTTGAAAACTGTCTCTGAAGTGTGTGTAGTTTTTATAGATATACTTTTTTCCCCACAAAGCCTATTTTGCTCATCATTGAAAAGAGAGTTTCTAGAAATAGGATGCTTATTCTTTCTCCCTTCTTCAAAAAATGTATTCTTTGTTGCTTTTACAGTTTCTTCCCCCCTCCCTCAAAAGAAGCATAGCTCATACCCCATTGCTCTTTATATCTCTTATTTTTTTGTTTTTGCATTATATCATGTGGAATAGTTCACAACCTAGACAAAAAATTTCTTGTGTCTCCCCTCCAGTGGAACAGAGGGCTATTGTTGCAGAATGGAGAAAAGAGATTAATCCCATTTCAGTTCTGGACCACCAGTGTGCTGACAAAAGGTTGATTCAGAAGGGCCCTACAAAAAGGGTGGATATTTCTGTCTGAACAGGAAGAGAAAAGGAGCCAGCTGAAAATCTGCCAGAGAGAGTAGTGAAATCCCTGCTAGCATTGTCTTGCTTAGGTCAAAAATTGCTTTATTTCTGAGAACAGGGTCTGTTGCTTCCTTCCCTAAGAAATTTTGCATTTAGCCCAGGGAAGGATCAGCTTTCCAGCATGGCCGCTGCACTAGGTAAAAGAGCAGGTTGCTTATCTTCTTTCTCCACTCACCATTAGTTACTGGCTTTCTCTCATCAAAGTCCCAAGTGGAGCCTAAGTGTAGCAGGCAAAATTGTTCAAACAGATCTGAGTGATCAGAGGCATTTTAACAAAGCCTGCTAAATTTTATCCTTTAGAAACTATTTCAGATGCATCTAAATCAACACTGAAAGAGAGTAAAAAATCTGGCTAAAGATCAGTAAGGAATGCTACTGTGTTACAGAAAATATTTTAAAATCCCCTGAAATTAAAAGGTAAATTCAGGGTAAATCTTCCCAAAGTTCAGGTTTTCTGCCAAACAATTCAGTTGGTCAAATTTCAAACAGCCTTGTTAAACTGCCTTTTTCATCTGAATTGGAAGCAGAAACAGAATTCTCACTCTCTGTAAGACTGTGAATAAAGGATATTCCACTCTCCAAAGTGCAGTTTCTCCTTGGGTTGTCTGCTTATTTGTGCTGATAAATACCAATCCTAAAATGGACATGTATCTTACAATTTGTATGCACACAATGATATATGAATTTATTTAGAACTGTGCTCTCCTCTGATGTTGCTCACATATGTAGTCAGTTTTCAGCTCAAAGCTCTAGCTGAGAAGGAGCAACTGCCTACAACTTAAAAAAAATATAGTACTGGAACAATGTCAGAAACATAGAAACCATTAATGTCACCATTAATGTCTTTAATATCCGCTGGCAGATAATAGTGACCTTAATGGAATTTTAATATAAAGGAAGGTTATGATGTTTCTTGACTGATTTTTCTTTTCTTCTAGCCAGAAGCAGAAGATGAAAAATGAAGTTTCTCATCCCTATTAACCATTGATCCCTGTGGATTGTGGAGACATATTTTAGCAGGTTCTTCCAGCAGCAATCCTAAACCAATGCTTTGTTCTATTGATAAGAAAAAATCTAGAATTAGGTAAAATGAACAGTTTAAAAAATACACTGTAGGCTGTTCAAGACTCCTTTTTGCCCTAATTTCTGTTTGGAAAATGACTCATCTGTCTATAGCAAGAGCTAGCTCTTGGTCAATTCTTGAAAGGCATTCTTCATCTACCACTGAACAGTGACAGCTGGGCCACTGTCGTTCCCGCAGTAACCCTGTTTTTCTGCATTACTTCATAATAGCCCCATGTTTCAGATGGATGGTTTGATAATAAACACTGCAGTTATGCCTAGATTGTTCCTAAATTTTCTTTTTCTGAGCAAAGGATTACAGCTTTGCAGCCAACAGCCTTTTCTGAAAACAAATACTGCTTACTCTTCTCCCTGTTTTCTTGTCATGGTTGTAGATTTAGCTGAGACTGTACAGGAAAGGAGAAGAGAAAACATGCCTTAAAATCTTTTTTGATGTCTGCTTACATGTGACAAATTTCTTTTGCTATGACCACTTATTCCAAGATGCTTTCTGGTTTCTTCAGATCAACACCATCTCCTTTGTGAAGGATAAATTTACAGCAACGGCTGGAAACTCAGGAGAAGCTGTGTTTCAAAGTGAGATGAACCTGAACCATGTATTTTGTAGCACAGCAGTGATTGCAAATGTCCTCTGGTGCTGGACATATTTGAATCTCATTTGTCATTGGTGCCATTTTTACATGCAATCTTCTCTGTGTTTAGTTTTTCAATGAAGGCTTCTGACATTTTCTCCTACATTTCACCTTTTCTCCTGTGTTCCAACCCTGTCCAAAGACAGCTATTTCAGCAGGCCAGTATTGCTGTGGCAGACGTGTATAGCATAGGTGTTCACTGCCTCGCTCTGCAAAGTTCTGCCTGGAGAGCAGCAGCCAAGCCAGACTGGATAGGTTTGCTGTTGGTTTGCCTGTATGCAAATACTTCTGCAAGGGCCAAGTTGCAGAGGATTTGGGTTACACTGACAGTGAGTTTAGAGATGCCTAAGTTTCTGTCTTTCTGCAGTCATGTTCAAACCTCAAAAGCTTCCCATTTACACATCAAAAATGAATACATACCATATGATGGGCCAATTTTCTTGTGAATAATAATCATTGCTGTACAAGTCATGCTGGTTTTGTTTGAAGGTTTTAATGCTGTGACAACCAGAAGGAAAAGAAGGAAAGACAGGAGAATAATGCTAAATGTCAACAGATAGCAGAAAAAAAAGATAAAAGAACAAGGATATTTTAGTGATATTTCGTATTGAAATAGGTTATAAAATCCAATACGTTGCTTCTTAGAAAGCATCACTAAGATTTAGAAATACCAGCTGACATGGACAGATTTTTAAACTGAACACAGGAAAATTGTATTAGTAAAGCCTTAATTTAAATTGCAGGTGTTTTCATGATTCATTAAGATGGGAAATGGGAAGTTCCAAAAAAGTCCCTGTTGCAGTTTTGAGTGAAAGATCATTGAGAAATTATCAGTGTTTCAAGTTTCAGTGGCTACCTCAGGTATATGGTGCTATTCTTTGAGCTGTGCATTGCAGCAATACTCAGACATGATTTCAGGGACTATTCTGCATTTATAGCAGGAAATAATGTTTAATTTTGGTTGCCTCTTGAGGGCTTTCCTCTTCAGTACCAAAGCTGGTTTATATTGGCAGGGTTTATTTGCTTTCAGTAAGGTGGGGCCTGGCTTACTGCTAGAGAACTTGTGTAATGAAAAGCAACTTTCAACAGTACTTAAGAATCAGTACATTGCTGAACAGAGGTCTTGTCTTAAGTTTACAAATTTTAAATGTAGTACACATTCTTAATATTTTTCAGAATTAAATACTACAGCAATTTTTTCCAGCTATCCAGAATGTAAAAGTATGCTTACCTGTATCATATGCTACTCTCTCCTTACAATACCTGACAGCAGCAGGGAAATACAGACTTTCTAATGAAAACACTTCAACTGGAATAGCTATTTTATGCAGTTATTCCTCAGTGTAAAAAAAATTGATGAACGATCTTCATTTCTCTCCTCATAATAAACTGGTGAATTTTATTATAGCATGAATTTCCATGCTTCCCCACAATCCCTAATAATTGTATTCAAGGTTTCCCAGAGAAACCATATGACAGGGAATACAGTTTTATTTTGCCAGCTTGCAGTGGTGGAACAAAACTTTAATAAATATGTGGTTAAGTTCATGATTTAAACATTAATCAGTTGGTCAGGAATTTGTATTCTGAAGTCCTCCTTAATGCCATTTGATTGCAGTAATGTGGCAGGTAAATTAAAACAAACCAGAAACCCCAAAAGGCAGCTCATTATGGCAAATCAGAGTTCCCTCTGGATCATGTAAATGAGTTAATATACAACTCTATGCTTCCAAATGTATTTATTAGCAGTTTACTTTCAACACATTCTTCAGTGAGCTGTTTTTTTTACTAGCCAGCTGTTTAATTATATATTCTCTGTATGTCAGCAAGTGATATCTTCTGTCACTTAAAATGTTAATGGGTAGCACAGGACTGATACATCTGTTTGAATTGGCATGGATGTAGGAAAAATCCCATACTGTGCTAGTAAGTTACTTCACACGACTGTTCCCACTTCTTTAGTGCAAACATACTGTACTAATTTAAAAGATTTGCTATTATAACACTCAATTTAGATGCATATAAAATTGAAGTAAACTTTGAAAAACTGTAATGCTACTGTAGAATAAAATTTATGTAGAATAAAAATTATTTGGGTTGGGTACTCTTTGCACTGTAGATGATGCTGGAAGCTATATCTGCAGTGCCTTAGGAAATGCTGCCTGTGCCTGTACTTGGGTTTGCAAGTGATGCACAAGGGTACCCACTATTCATTCTAGTGCTGCCTTTTCCACTGAACCTTGCATTTTTAGTGCTCTGTCCTTGGAAATTGGTCATGCCTCATTTGCCTGCTTTGAATGAAGCTGGTTGCTGTTTGTCTCTCTCCCACAGACCTGATAAAACAGGCTATCAGCTGTGTCAGTTCTCGCGCGTGTCCCCTCTGCTCTGCAGCCACTGCTGACAGACAGGAACAGCCTCTCAGAAGGATGCACCAGCCCATCCCAGGGGCCTGCATGAACCAGGGGGCCCCATGGTGACCAACTCCTTAACTTCTACTGCAGCTTTCCTACCAGGAGATAGGGCAGATATTTTTCTGGGGTGCAGTTTCTTTCATCTAGTGGTAGCTGCCTGAACTTTGACTGAGTCCAGTCTTCCTCTAGAAAGTTTTGGTTTTGGAGGCAGTCTGTCAATATCCAATGAAAGGGTCCTCTTGTCCTCTTGGGCATGCAGTGACACAAACAGAAAAGTGCTGGATGAGGTAGGTCCTGCTCAATGCCCTGCAGATACAGCATTTTTCATGTCTGGCACAGTTGCCACAATTGCGGGTTTCTACAGAAAGAATGAATCCCAAACAATGGGAGGGACAACCAAATTCAAAAAAGCACTTGAGTGTTTTGAGCACACTTTCCACAGCTGGGTTCAGTCTGAAAATGGTGGTAGGCCTACCAGACAGGAGGCATGAAGTCCAGAGTTTGTGGAAATTTGCTGTCACTTGAGTTTGGAAGGTAATTTTTTTCTCAAAAACAACTGATTGTATATCTTGTCCACAGACTGCTCTGTCAATTATGTATTGCACTGATACTTTGCTATTAAAGCAGGGTACCTCTTAATTTACTGTGTGATTATTTTACTACTTTACTGTGCTCTGGAGGCTGTGTAATACCATAAATGCTTATGATTAATGCCATTTTAATAAAATCAAACAATCCCTCCATGGACTGTTATCACAAAGCACTTATTTTTTGTTTGAATAATTTGTTTTTTCAATGTCCAAACTTATACTGAGAACTTATTCACCTGTTTTCAATTACTAAGATCAAACTAAACTAAGCATTTATCTTAGTTTTCTATTTTTCTTCCCTCCTCTTCTCTAAAATATGGACATAACCTTTGTCCTGAAATTGTCTAGGTGAATTATCGTAATTCTTCTTCACAGAAGGGAAAATGCAATCATAGCTAACCTGTTTCTGCTTTTCAACATCATGCATTTTTGATTTAGTGGAATGCCTGACCAGTTTCCATTGCCCTTCCAGACTGTTTTCTTCCTTGTACTCTCTGAGAGAACTGGAATCATGCTGATGGCTTCCTAAGGTGTGAAAATATATGGCAGCCAATGGACAGTTATTTTACCTTGTTCAGAGGAAAAGAACTACTTGTGGTAATGATGCTGGTCAAAAGGGATTTTAGTAGAGAAGTGTTCTGTAACAACCTGACAGGACCTCTAACTGATAGCCAACCTTGTACCACCTAATTCCCTGTCGTCAAGTGTAAACATAACTATGGTTTGAAGGACGCACACACACAATAAATACTCAAAGCTGATGAATCACAGCAGTTCTTGGGCTTGTCAGACAAAGGAAACCATAAAGGCAATGCAAGAAGGATATCTTTGCAGTTGTATGTCTTCTTTACATTGTTGTCAAAAGAAAACAAAATGAGCAACAGAAGTCATGAATCTAAACATGTTGCTTGACTAAAGCAGTTGGGTCATGACTAAAGCTGTTATGAGACTCCACATACAAAACTGCCAACATTTAGTAGAAGGCTGAACTGTGTTCCTAACAAATATTAAAACCACAAATGTGCACTTACCAAATATGGCTGGCTTGCAAAGTTCATTCTGTTTTATTTTAGCTGTTTTGTCCTGATGCTGCCCACTCACAGCCCCTGTCAACAGTAACCCGTCTGGTGTCTAGAATGATGAGGGTTCTGCATGACTTCTGAGAAAACAAAATCCTGATTAATAAGACAATTATTGTGAGAATTTCTTTCATCGGAGATGGCTGATGATGGAAACAGTCCATACATGCGGACTTCTGCCAGATTGAAGGTAGTCACTTGAGAACCTCCTGGGTCCTGGGCAAATGGGGAACTGGAGAATCGATCCAAGGGAAATTGAGAGTCTTTCCGATTTACAAATGGATATATTGAAAAAACACTTTTTCTCTTGCTCACTTCATTAAACCTGAGTTCTGGCCTCCATAATTTCATTTTTTCCTCAATGAGACTTTTAGATACTCTTGCCCTTCTCCCTTTTTGTATAGTACTTAGCAGATTTGGTCCTCTCTTGGTGTTCAGAGACTGAACTGTGGACAGAATGGTTGACATGAAAATCCTAATGGCACGGTTCATGAGGCAGAGCAGTATTCTGATGAATATTAATTTTAAGAAAATTAAAGCTAATTAAAGAACAGTAAGCATGCAGGAAATCCCTTTACTGACTTCTACTGCACAAGGGGATATAGACAAGAATTCTGTAGAGGCCAAGACCAAAACCAAGACTCTGATGTCTTGAAGTCATGAAGCAAACGTGCCTGAAGTCAGAAGCAGTGAACTGAAAGCTATGTTTATTTTAAGACTATGTTTATTTACATTTATTTTAAAGCTATGTTTATTTCAAGTTGAGTTTGGTGCAGCAAGAAGGAGTTTCACCTGCAGTTCTAAATGGAAGTGTCATACAACATGTGTTTAGACAAGGTGTACCAGATTCTGGTAATGAAAGACCCAAAAGACAGTCCACTTGAATGTGTTGACTTTATGAATGAATTGTGCAGTATGTTTCAATAGTACATTAAACACAAATATTCTGTGACAGACACATTAAACTGTCCGTGCATGCTCTCACTAGAGAAAAAACCCGCAGCCAGTGGCTAGGTGATCCTTTTCTTTTGGTTATAGATATTTTTTATTAAACATATTTTCTCAGTAGAAGAGGCTGATGGAAAAAGAATTACTTAGGATAATTCCTGTTGACAAAGACTAGGCACTTACATATTTTTTATGTGCTGTTTTTCTCAGTGTTAGCTCTGATCTACCCCTCCCAACATCACCTCCAGATAATTTTTGCGCAGTCTTAGAGGAAAACATTGGTATTGAAGAAACACTTTCCTTGCAGCCATTTGGAGACTGGCTTGAGAGGTACCTACTAATGGGTACATGAGAAGGAATGGGTACCTATGTAAGGAATAACTGTGGCTACTCTTCCATAAAAGCTGTTCCATACACTAAAACATTCCTATATGCAATAGACGAAACAGGATTTTCATTGAATAATAATATAAGGATTTCCACTTTTCCTGAATTGTTGACTAACAGACTGCAAAGTTTTGGATCTGTTAAGTATCAGATTTGTGAATTTACTGAATATTTCTCAGACTCAATTCATGTGCAATGCAATAAATAAGCAGCTGACTGAATGAGGTTAGCTACAGGAGTTATGTTCTCTCCTTACATACATAACATGAGATTTATAGGATATCTTGCCTTAGAGTGCAAGCAAAAGCAGCAATATATGAAATATTTCCTTGGAGAATACTTGGGCTAACAGTGATCTTTTCACACACTACAAATGCTACTAGAGGTCAAGACCACAGCCTGCCAAAAGGAGGGTTTGTCACCAAAAAGTCTCTAGGTAATGGTAGCTATACTCAATCCAGCAAATCAAAACAGAGTTGGATTATTTGATGCAAACACTTAAATGTGATCCTTTCTCTTCCTTTCTCTCATCCTAACTACAGTAGAGCAGAGAAATGTTCTGCCTCAGTGATCGCAAGAAAATCACTACAGTAAACACAACTGTAGTGTGCAGGCTATGTGAGCAGCAACATGTGAAGGATGGGGCCCAGATTCTCCTAGACCTTCAGTGTCAAAGACCCTTGAAATCAGAGCCTCCTTATCTCTCAGATGGATCAATATTATTTCTTGCCACCTTCACTTCTGAAGTCTGTGGTCATGACAGAAATCAAGCCTGATGGTTCTTTCATGTCTGTAATGGCAAGTGATGCTGTGAAATGTAGTCTCTCAAAATCCTAGCAACTGAGTTTCATTGTGGACCCATTTTCAGATTTTTTTTGGAGTTAGGATGCAAAGTCACATGGCCTAACACCTAGTAGGCTGTGATCAAGGATACAACTGTTTGTGAATGCAAGGGGGAATCTGAAGAATAACATAATCATTAGAGTGGGAGCTTGCTTCAGGCATTGAGCTTGTTATTCCTGCTTATGCAGTGGACAGGCATGTCCATGGGTGCACCTACATTTGTGTGAAACATGCAGGAGATACTAGGTGAAAAAATCTTTGGTCAAAACCAAGGCCCTCATTCTTCAGTATCAACTTATGCCCAGTTTCATAAATCTCAGGTTTAAAATTCTGAAGTCTTGTTTCCCTCCATGCTATGTAATGATGACACAAAGGCAACTACCTAAAAATCCATGCCAAGACACCCAAGCACACTGTACCCACCCCAATACTCCCATCAGCCAAAAGGCTTTAGAGACATCACTAGCTGGAAGTGACTTCTTACTGAGCCAGATACTGTATAACAGCCTACAGCACAGGCAGCTTATCACAAAGGGCTGCAATGGCTGTAGCAGCTGTGGGATCTGAAATGATGTAGCTCAAGCTTTAATTTAATTTTTATTCCATTACCCTTGCACCATAGTGAGGCATTTGTTCTGTGGTGTTTTACAGGGAAGCCACTGACATCTGACTCACCATTTCCTGCAGCATGTAGGTGTTTCTTGGAGCTCCATCAAAGAGTGACCCATCCCAAGGCTGCTCACCGTGTGAGCTGTCTCTGAATCACAGCCATGGCACCACAGTCCTGCTGGAGCATCAAGGCTACTCACACAGAATAACAAAAGAGGTTTATAGAAGCTAAATGCACCTACTGCATGTCTCCTCCTTTTTAATATCTTTGCTTTGCTTTTGCATATTGAAAACAAAGGAGACAATATAATTTCTGGAAGAACCAGGGTTGTTGCAGTGGAGTTGGACTAAAATAGAAATGGCCCCAAAAATTTGATTCACTGCTAAACTGGGTAACAAAAGGATTAAATAAATTGTAGAATGCAAAAGAAGCTTTTCTTGACCATCTCTAAAAGCTAAAACCTTGCAATAAGTAACATGGCTGTCATCGTGACTGTTTGTTTATGGTGAAATATATTAGGCAAAGCTGAAATATTTTTAATTTTTAAGCTCAGATGGCAGGAAACTGAGTAATGTAAAGAAGAGCAGAATGAAATTTTAGTCAATACATAAATTATTTTTTCTATGAAAATTCTTTTCAGTGTTCGATGTTCTTTCTACTCCTTATCTTCATTCAAGTTCTGAATATGTTTGTCTTCTGACCGTGCAATGAGCCAGAAAGACAGGTTTCAAGGAAGATGGAAATGGGCACTAGTTACAGGCACACTCCTGGTAGTAAACAGACAATAAGCTCCCTTACAGTAAAGTTATAAAGGGAAGAATAATTCTTAAATCTGAATGCTGCACTATACATTCTGTGGTCCTGGCACCTGCAAATACGTAAGTACTCAGCTGAATAATCTGCAGCATCGCATTAGTTCAGCAATTTTTTCTCCTGAAATTGTCAGATGACTCAATTGTCTCGAGCATCAGAGACTAAAATTTGTTTTCTTTGACTAAAAATAGCAGTCATTAAAAAAAAAGGATAATGGAATATTCAATTTGCCTCTATTTAAATTGAGGTGGAAATCCTGTTAAGGGAGACAGCATCTGACAGACTAGAAGATAGTTTGTCACATGATTACAAATTAGTTGCATGGTAATTACTCTTGTTAGACTGTAATAGGCAGGCCCTACTTCTGCAAGGAACTTTTTGAAACCACTGGGGCAAAGCTGCCCACTTGAATTTGATTGCAAGTATCCCAGTGGCTTCAGATCCTCTGGGCTCAGTTGAAGACAACTGAACAACAGTCTCCTCACCTACAACTGTATAGTTCCAGATGGTATTTTATGTCCATGGCAAAATATCCAATGAACTGAAAAAGGAGATTTTTATGAGGTCTGGGATACAGGGCTCTGTTACTGAAGTGTTGGAAGCAGGGATTTTGCAGAAAGTCTAAAGATCATCATGGACATCACCTTGACTCCTCTCTGCCTCTCTGTTTAAAGGCAGTGAATGTGATAAACAGAGATGAATATCTGGATGATTTGTTTGTAATGACTGCTAGTTTACAGGAGAGGGTTTTGTGGAAAATCCAGTTTCTTTTGCATTGTATTATATTTTTAGCAATGTGCCGCTTTATGCTTTATAATTTTAAATGAACTGGTGAAAAAAAGCTAGTAACAATCATTATAGATTCATAGAGATAAATCGCATTGAATTCAGTTGTAAGTCATATTAACAGGCATGAGATCAAGGCTTTAATGGCACATGATACAAGATAGGCACCTTTTGAAGATGCCACTTCAGAATAAAAGAGGAAAAATGTTTAAAGTTCTCCTCCTTTCAGAGATGAAAAGATGTGGTTTTAAGCTGAAATTGAAAAACCTATCAGATGACTTTGTTAAATAATTTAATTTATTAGACAATTAGATTTTCAGATTCCTATATAGATTATCAAACTATTAATTGTTTTCATGGCATTATTAGTAACCACAGCACCATTATTTAGAAATTGCATATGACAAGGGATATGAGAAGTCACTTAGTCCACTAAGGGTAAGAAGCAATAAAAATGATCCTGTCAAAAATGATTGAATGTAGAAATATCAATAATTTATAGAGGTTTTCCCCTCTCTTCTCCTGTTCTTAAGATGAATAAAACCCACTCCTTCCCTGGGTCACCTTAGACACTTTTTTAGCAAAGCACAAGGTTTGTGAAAGGAGAGCTGGGTGGAACATCTATCATGAAAGTAGCTTTTGGATGAAATTTCCATCTTCCCACTTCATAATGTTTCAGCAAGACAGTATTAATTTCATGTCTATTGAAAATCAGGCCTTAGGCATGGGTGAAACTGAAGGGCAAAATTTATTTGGCCTAAGCAGATATATTAAATCAATGTAGCTCAAATTATTTTAATAGTTTTTTATTGCTTGCAAGACAAAGCATGTGCCTTTTAAAAGAGTTGGAAGTTCCTCCAAATCTCCATTTTGCAAAGTGCAATGTCTTTGAGATGAAAAACTGGAAAGTAATTAGACTTACTTTCACATCTAATTACAATTAGATTAAGGCTAAAATTCATCCAAATAAAAATACGTGACTGGTGAAGAGTTGGTTTCAGTAAGAGCTACAAATATTCAGCCCTTGGGAACTGAGCTAGGAGACCTGTGTGACCATTTATATCTGGAAAACTTTTGAGATGGCATTCTTGGGAGATAGATAACATAGAAGTCAACAGTCCTGAAATCTCATACTAGTTCTCCTGGCCACCTATAGTACAGGTGGGACATACATAAGTAAACATGGTAAACATCACAGACATCTGCTTTCTTTTAGCGACCTTACACTTGAAGCAGAAGAAATACTTGCAGTAATTAAAAGCTTGTCCTTCTTGGTCCTTATCATTCTGAATGGTGCCATGAGTTCTGTCATGAGGATATTTGATCTCCTAGAAGGTGAATTGAGATCTCATTATCCATCTCTCATCATTCTTCTATTGCAGTAAGCAGGAGTTGCCTGCACATATATGGGGAACACTGCAATCCATTTTCCCCCATCTTTTATGGATGTCCTCTCATGTTTCTCACTGTAATATCTGATTATATTATCCAAATCCCAGTCAGGTGCCCTTGGTAGCATTGCAGAGAAAAGAAATGGTTACATAAACATAATTTTCTTAGTGTTTTTCTGTGTTTAAGACTGCTATTTTGTTATTACAATTTAATTTCATTATACAATTCAGATCTGAAACACTAGCCTGCAAGTTTCCACTGGAGTGTGTTAAAAGGGTATCTGATTTCCCTTCTGTTTCCCCTGCTTGCTCTATAATTTTTCCATAGAAACAGAAAATTAAGGATATGGATTTTCAGCACAATGGCAGGGAGAAAGCTAAAACAGTTAAAATGCCAAGGCTTCTTTGCTTCTGAGAAATCAGGTGTGTTGCTGCCCATCAGCAGGGGCTAGGGTCTCAAGCAGAGACCTCAGTCACTGTGAGCCCCCAGCACTACACAGTTACTTACCCTGTGCAGGCAGGGCTAAGCTGTTGTGATGGAAGAGTCACAGAAGAAATAGGAGACCTTTTTTTCCCTAATCCAGAGTAAATTACTTTTCCAATAAAATATTGGTGCAACCTTCAGGGTGTCAGGGTTTAACCACAAAGGTGAGGTTATTCAGAGTGCTGAAATGACAGAAGGAATAACACACAATTGGTTCAAATAAACACTCACTTTCTAAGAAGGATGAATAGTGCACCTCTGTTAGAGCCCAGCTTGAGTTCTGGGCACTCCTGAAAATCAGGATTTTTATGCCTAAAGATCAGCCACAAACGAAACCAAGGCATATTAAGCAAAAATGCCACTTTGTAAAGAAACATAGAAGTAGGCTAGAATTTCAACAATTCATGAATAATTTTTTTCTTTTGATGGAATACTAGTCTTCAGCAATTTTTTCTTGGTGGTTTTTGCCTCAGACCTAGATTAAGGTAGGCTGTAGTTAAGCTTGTCTAGATGTGTTCTGACTACTTTCTCGAATGTGTGAGCACATGTACAAAACAATTCTAAACACTAAAACGTCTCCTACTAGCACCAGATACCCTTTGTTCAAACACTGTTTTTCCCTTGAATTTTATTGTGTTAAGAAATGATTCTTTAGCCTTTTATTTCTGAATAATACTGGTTCAGAAAGGCATAGTATTTTTCAGTATTTTCAGAATATTTGAGCTCTTCAGTATCTTTAACGTATTCTTTTGGCAGCACGTAATGAGTAGGCGAGGCCCATTTTCTTATTTATTGAACTATTCTACAGTTTTGAATAATCCTTTCATAATACTAAAGGTTACAGCACAGGGAGTTTCACAGTCTTGTGTGTGGTGTTTATCTGTACCTAGACAGTCCCAGACCATCTGCCAGGATTGTTTTTCCTTGATTATGGAACAGAAAAATTATAGTGACAATGAATAATTATTTTCCATGATAAACCAGGAGGCAGATGACTCAAAAGACTAGTAATGCCTAGAAAACAAGTCTTTGTCTTCCAGTTCACTGGTTCAAATTTATTCTGGTTCAAAAGCAGCTTGAGCCAAGATGGACCAGAAATCAGGCCTAACTATTTTTTGGGGGACCTTATGAAATAATCTTGGTCATATTATTCTGAGTGTTATGGCACTTCTTGAGGAAAGTGTGGAAGAATGAGAAAAGAGCTGACAACCTCAGGACAAGCTCAAAATAAAGTTAAAGTAGATAAAACAATGTGTGCACCTTAGAATGGCTTTACCTTGAGCTCTCCACAAGTGTGAGACCTGCAGAAAGAAAAAGGCTGTGAATACAGATGGCTGGAGTGGCAGTGTTGCTGCAGGGGGAAAGCTATGGGCTGGGCAAACACGTGCCTTGTCAGGAAGCACTGTCTGAGACTGCTGTACTTCAGGAATCAGATGTTGTGCATTGCTGCCCTATGTCCTTTATTTTTTTCCTCCTTTCTTTCCTTGCTCTAAGATAATAAGATAATAATATCAAGTCAATTGATTTGCTTGCCTAAGAGAAACTCAAGGCAGAAAATTGAGTTTTGTTTTTCCTGGGGTTTCTGAGCAGATGTTCCTGCTGGAATTTTATTAGTGATCACTTTAAGTTTGAACCCAACCCTTGTTGATGTCAATCAGTGGTTGGCAGAACATCCAACTCTATGGCAGCAAAATGATACATCAAGAAAAGGACCTAGTGGTCATGGAAAAATACCCAGTGCTTGAGTGTCTCTCCTGGCACATGTGGGAACCTGGCAACAAGGCTGAGACTGCACCTGCTGAGGACCATTAGCAAAGCAGCTGAAATACAAGTGTAATAGAAGAGGCAGTGGGAAACCAGTCCTTGAAAGTGGCTACAAAATTAATAACTGTATATGTACTCTTTATATAAGCTGTCATCTGCATGTCTCAAATGGTTTTATAGACACCAATGGACTAAGTTTCAATGCGCCCTTATGAGATATTTTACTCCCATAATTAATGTATAAATAAATACACAGGGTGATGAAGTGAGCTGGCACTAGGAGTGCTGTGAGTGTATGTGATATAGTATAAAAATTAAGCCTTAATTGTTCCAGGTGTCTGCACCACAGCCTTCAGTTTCCAAGGGCATCAGTTAATATGCTCAGGGCTTGTCATATTGTTCATCTGCCCTCCTTGTAAAGGATGGAAAGAAACAAGGGAAATTATTAGAATTTTTCTGCACCAATTACAGAATGCATTCCCACTGATTAACTAAAAGCTAGGTAGGTGCATTTGTTTTGCTGGTTAAAGTGATGTTTCCCCATTCACAGTGATCTCTTCACCCATTAAAAACAGAGTTAAAGAAACCCCTCTGAAATTGTTTAAAAACTCTGCAAAGATTAGAGATAATTGTTATATGCAATGACCAGCAATATCAGCAGGGAGTATGGAAAGAAAAGACTCAGAGATTTATATTGAATATACTTGAACTTGCACTGGCTCCAATGGATTTTAGGTTTGGAATAGTTACAGAGAAGATGCATTATAGGATGTATCTAGCATGTAGCATTTTATCCTGATGTATCAGGATGTATCTTTTGATCTAGCAAACAGGACAGGTCCTTATTCATGGAAAAAGTTAATTCAGAGTAAAAACAAAATCAGCTGTCTTCCTGTGATCAAACTCTCTTTTCTCTTTAATGATTGCTGTATGTATAAGGAAACTGTTATATATTCTGGTTTTTCGTTTTGGTTCAAAGCTCCAGTTCACTTACAGATGCTTTTTCTATCTTTTTGGATAGTTTTGTAGAAGACACTTTGAAACAAGCTAAAATCAAGGCAGAGCAAATAATTTGCTTTGGTAAAAGCAATACCTGCTGCTCTATTATTATTATTATTATTATTTAATTCAGTCTTCAAAAGATCTTTTTCATATTAGACGAAGTTTAAAAAACTGGTAATTTGACAAACAGAAATGTGCTTTGCATGTGATTTACTTTGTTCCCTCTACTGTTGTTGAAGGTTTTATTCTTCTACCCCTTCCATGCTGCCATTCAGTGTTGCTGTCTCTCCAGAACAGCCCTTTGAAAGACAGGCCTGAGTCTCCATGCCATTACTCTAGCACTCACTTTCCTGCTGTTTAGCTGACTTCAGGAGAGTGTTCCCGATTTTCATCACAGGGCAAGGAAGAGTAGCTGGAAATGAGAGCAGGGGGTGTGATAGTATGGTTGGCAGCTCAGGAGCCATTAATAACAACAGCTCTTCATCTCACTGACAGCCTTCATTTAATGCTTGATTCTGGACTTCAGTCCTAGTCACATAGACCTTGTCTTTAGTGTGTAAATAATTAACACAACAAGCACTGACTTCTGTTCAAGAGGGATGAAGCCCAGCCTTCTGCAGAAGTACCTGTGGCTATAGTACTCACCTTTTTTTTTTCCTTCCTTCTAGTAAGGAAGTGTTGATGCTAATCATTTTATTTTTTAATTTTATTTTTCTTTAGTTACATTTTCAAATTATTAGCTGCCCTACACTTCTAAAAGCTTGATGAATCCTAGAGACATATAAGTCTTCCAGAACCGCAAAATATCTTTTGGACAAGATTATCAAAAGCACATAAAGGAATTAGAAGCATAAATTATTGGGCTTTTGAAACCTTTGACTCTGGTTTTAACCCTTTTTACCTATTGTTGCCTTAGGGTTTTCATGAATTTGTAGATTTTTATACTTCTAGGTAGTTTCTCACATATAGCATAGCTAACAACCTCTAACCCTGTGTTAGCTGTCTTAAGGGTCAGATAATAGCTGGAACACTGTGCAAGGAAAACATGTACCAGAGATAAGGCAGCTAGATACCATTAGTCAAAGCAAGAAAGCAAAGCCCAGCAACCTTGGAGAAGGTCCAATAAGGGAAAGGGGTCTTAAGACCTCCAACTCAATTCTAGGAGAGGCGGAACCAAGGGAAATTCTGGGCATGAACATATCTTAGATTGGATACCACCTTTAGATATGATAATTGAGTAGAGTTATAAAATTAGCATGCTGCCACGTAGACAAGGCTTTCCTGCTTTCTCCAGCTCTCCTACACATTGTTGACATTTTCCTCTCTCTCATACACACACACTGCTGCCCAGCCTGGTGTGTTGCCTGGTGTTCCCCCCCGAAAGGGCAGGGAGGGGGGGAAGAGCTCAGAGGAGCTCTGCTTGCAAAGGTGGTTTTCCCTCTCTTGCTCTCCTAAGGGGGGAGAAGATGTTTCCCTTCCCTTNTACCCCAAAACCCTATAAGTAAAAGAACTCTTCTCTGCTTTACCCACATAAAGTTGTCTTGGAAAGTTTTTTTTCCTTTTCCTTATGGCAACACTATAGATCTGATGATTTTATACAAGGCAGTGCTTTTGTTTTAGTTTCTTCATAGCTTGGCAGGCTGGACATTGAGAGAGCTGTCAGCTCTCAGAAGGCACATATGGCAGACTTGTTGGTGTGTTTGAAATTGAAATTCAGCACAGATCATTCCTATATTAGCCTTTTTCCATCCCTTCAGTCACTCATGTCATTGAATACCTTCCTTGACTTCTTCCTTCTCTGAGGCCCACTGCCACGGGTGCAAGGTTTAAAAAACAAGCTCTTAGCTGCTGTGTTAAGTGATGTATTAGTGAGCAGAATTTATTTGATACGATGTAGCCCCATAACATGTTTAACTGGAGAGAAAGGCTGCACTGGACTCACATCGTTCTTCTTTGAATACCTCCTGTGCAGATCTCTCAGTTTCCATGTCTCTGTATTTCTATCTTCTTCTCCCCACTGAAATATTCTCCCATGGACAGTTGTTACTTGGTGAAAATGCCATCATTCAGGGAAAAATTGGGGGATGGAGAGTAAAAAGACTTCAAAGTCAGCTTACCTTCATCATCTCTGCAAACTCAACTAGTTCTGAATGAAGGTCCTGTTTCCCTTGTAGGTCAGTAGCACTGCAGCATTGCTCTAACATACTCCTTCTGTTAACAAAATTAGCCTGGGTCACAGGTGTTTTAATACCAAGGGATTAAATTTTTTTCTAGGGGAGGCTCTTATTTAACTGTATATTAATAAAATACATCATCATCAACTGGGGTAAATAATGTCCAGGACTACATGAAAGGCAATTAGACTTTATATAGAGTGCATAAGCTGATGAAGTTTTCTAATTAGTAAATTTCATACACACAATTAGAAGTATAATGTGGCCCTGCGAAAGAAACTCACTAAAGTTCTTGTGACTGGAGCTGGATGGGAAGTTTTCTTCAGAGTGGCAGTAGCTGACCAGTCAATGTTTCATGTCTTCATGGTTTTCTGCATGGCTGCGTAGGATGGGATCATAGTCTTGAAACTCCTCTCTTGTCATAGTTTCCCTGCTAGGGAAAGAACTTGGAGCACTAACAATATCCTTGAGTTCACCTGTTCTCTCAATACGTGTTTTCGTGTTTTTTTTTTTTTTTGAGTTGTGCATGTGTTTATTTTATTAAAGGTTTAAGGTTGCTGGGGAGGTTTGGGGAAATGTTTCATGGTGTATGGGAGTAAGAGGGCATAGATACTCCATGGATGTGGCTGTGCCTATCACTGCACAGTCAAGTTTTTGAACCTCATAAGTTCTCTTCTGGTCTTACATTTCTACTGTCCCAGTATCTTTTTAATAGACCTGGAAAGGTTTTCACATGTGTGTGTATCACAGAAAGTTGGTTTTGAAAGTAGAATCTTTAAAGAGGTTTCAAGAATCTGAGAGGGAGAAAACAGAAAAGGGAATGTGAATGGTAACATGTACAGCTAAGGTAATTCTAGATAGCAGGCACAAACCTTTCTGAGATGAGGGAATTCTGAGGGAATGCTGTGTTAAAATAAACTGCTCAGGGTAATAAAGAAAACAGCCATTTCTCAACTCATTGTAGGAACTGGACTTAGGAAGTGAAGTAATTGAAATGAGACACCATTAGCCAGAAGGGAAAGCATAAATCACTAGCTGGAGGAAAATGAAATTACAAATGGATGGCAGTGTTAGGGAATAAGTACTAATACAGCTAAAATGACAACAATAACAAAAGATAAAATCTATAGCTGTTTTACAGAGCCAGTTTTGTGGGTGAAGAGGAACAAAATATCCTAGCTTATTTATTTTAAATAATTTGGATTGTTGATTTCTGCCTACGTGCTTGCTACTTTTATTTTGTTAGTGGTTACTCACAATTGTGGACAGATCAAGTAGAACATATTTGGAAATTCACTTTGGATGTCAGTGAAGTTTCTCGGATTTCCTAGGCAATGTCTATACCTAAACAACACTAATATTTCCTATATATGTAATAATTTCACTGTTTGGGAGACAGGAAACTGGACTCCAGACTTTTTGTCTGTTTTTAATCAAAATAATTTCAGTTTAGATTGCAAAATTCCTTTTATGAGAGGGCAACATGAAACAACAGAAGGCAAACTTCTTCTTGAGGGTAATTCTTACCTTCAGACTGCAGTATTGACATTACAGAATATAAATCTGTAAATTTGTAAATCTGTCATAGTTGTTTCACAAAAAAATCCCAAACCCCAAACCAAAACAACTCTTCCCCCCAAAAAAAGCCTGCAGCAAACAATCCCAAACCCAAAAATATTCAGACATTTACAGCATAAAGACTGACCTGACACAACACAGCTCTTTCAAATGGAAGTTTTTTCTATGACACATTTTAAGCACAGTATCACACAAAAGTAAAACCCTTTTTTCTCCTTCACAGGAGTCCTCACACTGCATTTAGCATCTACTTCAGTATCCTTTACTGTGCAGATTCTCCTGAATCTCTGGTGAATATCCCGTTTCATTCACAGCCAGCAATCTGCCTGGGGAAACCAGCTCATCTATGCTTTGGACCTCTGACTTCTGCTGTAACTATTCAATCTGTCTTTCTGTTTCTCTATGTGACATTTTCTGCCCTTTCATTCACATCAAATAGGTCTCCTCTTTAACCTTGTGGTACCAAAACATTTCATTGTATTCGAAAGTAATGGCATTCGGTAATTGGTGATGCACTAAGTGGCAAAGGGCACCTCCAGTAATTTACTTGAATGCTGTCTGTATGAAGCTGGAATAATGTGATTCTTCAGTGAAGGGTATGAGCATACTAACAGTATCTTCTGAGCCATTAATGTAAAGAGGCTGATAGCCAGCTGTCTTGGCTCTGCACTTTCCCTTTTGCTGCTATAGTTAAAATTAACAATCAACACCAATTGATAAGGAGGATAAGTAGCAAAGGTTTATAAAGGTTTGGAAGGATTTTTCATAGCTATTTCTGTTTTCTAGGTTATAGTAACATTGCTGTAACTCTACATTTCAATATTTAATCAAAAATGTCTGGAACATTTAGGGTTATGAATAATTTTCTGTCTATATATTTGAAAATTCAAAACATTTCTTGTATTGAAACTGTAGTTTTCTGACCAATCCTAAGTATTATCTGTATGCATACATAGCAGAGAAAGAAAATGAAGTATAAATACACATTTGTGTGTGAATATAAAAGGGCCTGTGTACAAGTTTCACTGTGGATTAAAAGGCAATGTGAGCTATGGGGCTGTGAGTTAGAAATTAAAAAGTGTATAATACTTGAATAAAATGATTGAAAGATATGATTGACCATATGACTTTACATGAATTGAATAATGTGTCTTATCTTCTCCTTCTTTAAAATGGAAACGATGAACTCATTCTATGGAGTATTTTGATGTCTTTAAATACATGTTCCAGGCAAGGAGGGACAGCCAGAACAGGGAGTCTTGTTAGCTTCTATTATTTTCTTCTGTTGATATAAGAATGTAAAGATTTGTTTTGACCAAGTCCATCTTATTTAAGTCAGTCTTGTTTATCTTAGTAGGCATTATTAACTAAAAATTATCAAAACATAAGTATCTCTATTTTGTTAAGTTACAGGTGGGAATTACTTGCCTAAACAGAAAAAGAGAGAGGCACGTGTACCTGAAGTGAATTGCATAATGATCTGGATGAGAACCCTCACCAGAAATAGAAAAGCTTTCTAGATGTATATTTTGATAAGTAGTGCATTCTTTTTGCCTACTATTTCTCATTCAGATCAATTCTTACTCATTTGCATGTCATTATAGAATGCTGATGGTATGCTTAGTGACAAGAATCACATAAGTCTGCAGGTTCAGCAACAGTTCAGCCACACAGATAGATGTTCGTTCATTCTTAATGGAATTAGTTTGGGTGACATTTGACTTTTAGTACACATTATTCATGCTCAATTATGGAGGAATAGTTAAAGAATTGAAAGATAGAGTCACATCTGTGTTCCTGAATGAAGAGTCATTGTGACATGCTTATAGAGACTGAAGTGTCATCCAAGTGAATTAATTATAACAATCTGTTTTCCAATTCGGTCTGGCAATTATTTCCTTTTCAGAATAGTCAGCTTTGATTTTGTTTACAGATTTTGTATAAACTTTGCAACAGACCCATAACCATGGCACCAATTCATCGCCTCTTCGAGGATACAGGGACACAGCTGTGCAACTGCAGAGGGTACAGAAGCATTGAGCCTGGGGAGGGGGTGGTGTGGTCTCCAATCTCTGCCATAGAATGAGAGCACCAGGGCAAGTCTCTGTCTGAGGCATGGATCAAATTTCTGAATATGGATAATGAATGAGGGATCCCAAATGACTTTGTTTCTGTCTTTCCAATTCTGAAATCTTAATCTATCTGCCTGTATACAGGGGATCTACTGGGTGGTAAGTGATAGTTTAATTGTTTTTCATAAAACATTCTGATCCATTCCTGTTGGAGTCCACAGGGCAAAAAAAGCCAAACTTGGTTCATGTCTATCGATGTGGATCTATGAAAATAGTAACAATTTTTTATTAGACTGGAGTTCCTTCTTAAACTCACAACAATGTCTTGTGATGTTTGTTGCTATGAGAGTTGTCTTCAAACTGCATCTGAATTTCACATATGCTGTCAGGGTGCCTTTTTCCTCAGCTCCCTTAGAATTACATACTTCTGCGTTAATGCTTTTCTGGCCTCCACATCACAGGTTTAGAATAGCTCTCTCCTTTTTGTCATTTTAAGGGTAATATCAACTATATTTTTATCTTCTATACACCTAAATATAGTGAGATCTAAAAATAATTAACACACTTTTCCATTAGTGGGCTATCTACAAATTAATCCTACAAAAAGCCAGTATTAAAGATTGACATAGTCAAAACAAATTAGATCATGAACAAACAGGATCTGGATTTACATCTCATTACAGCAAGTCTGTCACTTATATTTCTTTAATGTCTGACATAGTTTAAGTAATGGCAATCTTGAATCAAATGTTGGATGTGTGTGTGCATAGAGCTGTAGGTGTATGCAACTACATTATTTCTACCAAAAGATACTTCATTGCATTTTTAAAGAGGAATGGAGAAGTGCATGTTGAGGGAGTATTTTTTTTAGGTGAAATGTTAGGTGTCTTACAGTTGTTCAATAAATGAATCCATCATGATAGTGCTGTTTCCAGAGACACTTTGAAAGTTATCATCTAGAAACAAAAGTAAGATTAATTATCTCCCTCACAAGTGCAATGAACTGAACGAATGGCAACTACATGTGATGGAAATAGTGGCAAAGACAGGTTTTTTCCCCTTTAGTATATCAGTCATAGTAATCAGCTGCTTCTTTAGGTGTCTTAAGAGAGGAATTATGAGGAGAAAGTGTTTTGAATACAAGGAGAGATGTTGGCTTGCCACCATATGTCCCTTTCCTATATGATGAAGTATCTTCACAAAAGGTAAGTCTTTGTGCCAGTATGCTACTAAGAGTCATCTCAAAGCAAAGTAGGTCCCTTACTAGCTGGTTCCTACTACAGGGCAGACTTTCTCTGATGGCTCAGCTGAAAGTTGTGTCCTGGGTTTGCTTAATCAGCAAACACTGCTAATTACCAGCAATAGCAAACCATGGGGAGATTCAGAACCCTCCTTTCAGCAGTGTAAGAGAAGAAATTATTTTTGCAGGTGAAGGAACAGCATGAAATGCTGCAGAAGTAACTTTAATAATTCATGAATCTAATTATTATTGTTATTAATGATGGTACCGTGCTTAGAATCATTAGTACAAATCTTAAATAAATGTAGGGCAAGGACTTATTTTTATAGCCTGGAATTACACAGTCTAGGGGATATTCATAACTAGAAAGCTGCATTGTAATAATATGCATTATGGTTGTTGTATCAGTTAATTCTGCTGAATTTGTCTCATTTCTGGATTTGTTTATAAATCTTAATAAGCCACGATAGATTTGAAAGCAAATAAGAGATTATCAAAAACAAAATAAAAGGTTTAGATAAAATCTGTTAAATTATGGGAATGAATTCTATGACTTATCAAGAACAATAAGTTAATTGCCTTTCAGTCTTTCCACAGGCATAGTACAAAAGCACATTTTAATCCTGGTTTTCAATACTCAGAGCAAGTCAGCTTTGTATTTGCATGGAAGCCAAGACCTAGGAATGTAGATTCTTATGGAGATGCCTTCAATATATATAAGTCAAGAAAGCTATGCATTTGGCAATGTCATATATGCTGTAAATCTTAAGGCATCACTACATCCTATGAAGTGAGATGGGCAAGTGTCTTAAAAAATCATTTGCTTATGTAAAATGCAGCCTGACTCTGCCATTTTCAGCTCTGAAGTGTCATATGCACCACCAATTAAATACACAGTAATGATTTTCTTTTAAATTTTTGGGGCGTTGATGAGAAAAATCCCATTACCAATGAAAAGATCAGCAAAGTAACTGAAGAAATGCTCATCTTCAACAGAACTGGAAACCATTTACCATATTCACATGACCTATCTGGATACCACCTAACATCCCACTCCAGTGGAAACAATGAGTCGAAGAGAAGACATCAAAGTCCCTGCCATTGCCGCTGGACAAATGGAAACTCAGAGAATAAGTGAGAGACCTGGAGATCCCCCATGCTCTTTGGTTCTGAAATGCCTCATCTATCCTGTAGATTAGCCTACAATGTGTTACAAAAAGACCCCATAACTCTAAAATAATGCTTCTCCTGCTATCTCATATTATAAATATTCACAGATAGAAATCACTCTCTAGACATATTAAGCCTCATGTTATTTTTTTTTCGTGCACTGTGCTTGGTATTGAGTTACTGAATTTCACCAGCAGTGGCTGTAGCTGTGATATTAGGGAAGCATCAGGAATGAAACTTCTCCAAGGCACAGCCCATTGTCCTGTTCATGTTGCACAGAGCAGATAAAACACACCCTTATGCTGGCTGTGCACAGGGGCAGCTTTAGGTCCTACAGCCACTCTAGAGAATCTCTGCTTGCATTCAGGATAAGTGGCAAGAATTCACTGAGTCACAGGCCAGCACAGTCTATCCTGCTTATCTAGCCTGTATCTTTGTGTGCAGAATACTTACTGGAAAAATGGATTATTGATTTTTCGAAACATCTTGCCTCATTTTAGAGACTCCAAGTGACAGTGCTGCTGCCTCAGGAACTTACTGATGTTTAAATGCCATTGCCATAAGGAAATTTGACCTTTTCCATAAGTGACTGTCAAACTGCACTTTCTAACCCACTTGGACCTGTGATGCCTTTCTGGGTAGCCATGCAGAGAAGCTGTCTCCTGTCACATACACCTTTTCAACATCTAAACACATAGGAAAGTGATCAAATTACTCCTCAGCTTTCTTCTTGGGTAATCAAATACCTTGAATCCTTGTGACATGCAATATGGTTTTCTATACCTTGGATAATTTTTGTAAAATTTAAACTGTGCAGCAGAAAGGAATTCACATCTTTTAAAACCTGACACACAGTTAATTTTATCATACAAAGCAAGCAGCAGAGATGCTTCTGAGTGGGCTCATCCGTGCTTCAATACTAATAAATTTAAATTTCTCTCTTCACTGATGTATTGCCAAAATGTCCTAGCTGTTGAACATCTCATTTATTTAGCCTTAGTGTTGTTCATGAGACTTGTTCTTTCTAGGAATTACTCTCTTATAGTTAGTGGTACTAACAAAGACTTGGATTATACCTCATGTATTGATTTCCAGTCAAACCAAGAGAAAATATATTATTTCACAGGTATACCTCCTCTTGGGTTACTAATGGAGACTTAGACTTTAACCTTTTTTACCTGAAAAGTCAGTAATTTAGTAATGTCAGCTAGTTGGCTCTTTTCTTAGTAGCTCATTAATATAACAAAGGGCAGCTACATCCAGAATGGTTATTATGGAATATATGTTATGCCCATCTGTTACAGTAAGATGTCAAGAGTCTAGAAAGGATGATTCATAATTCTGAGGCAATGTCCTATGGAAAATATAGAGCACGATAGCAGATGGAAAAAGATGGATCTAAGCAGATGGATCTGGGTGTGGTTCATGTTGCACATGCTGGTTTACACCGGGACAGAGCACTGAGACTAATTTCTCGCCAGCATGAACAGCCTGCAATGTGCACTTGTAGCCATCACCAGCAAATAGCAAAATAATTCAGCTGAGAAGGCAAGCGTGCTCACAGTGCGACTTATCCCCATGCGAGCACTGACAGCACAGCTGCACAGGATAGCCAAGCACAGTGTTTTACTTCCAGAATACCATGCCAGGGTGGCAAACCACATAACATGTTCAGGTGCGACTGCTGATGGTGTGTATGTTTATTCTGGACTGACTGATAGGGCTTCCCAGATGCCCACAGTTACTAGACAGTGGCAGTGAGGTGATGTATCATCTGCTGAAATGGTGATTAGTACAGGAATGCCAGAGTTTGAATGAAGAGTGTAATGTTAGAGATTGTAGTTTGATTTGCAATACAGTGTTTTCAAACAACATATTAGTACTTGTGATACTCCAAAAAACAACCTAACCAAATGAAAGGTTTAGCAATTACACTGCTTTGGAAAAGAGAATCACACTGATTAAATACTGTTTTCTATTTAAAATTTGAATTTGCCGTTACTAATATCACATATGCTACTCATTTTATGAAATAGGACATAACCCAGATCTTACCAAACTCACTAAGAATTTTTGCTCATAGTCTGACGGAAGATGGCTTATGCCTTTTGTACAGGGATATCGATTTTGGGAAGGAAGTCATTCCATTAAAAATACAATTTATGAACTGAGACAAGATGATGAGACAGAGAAATAAACCATATACCTTATCACAATTATCATTAATCACTTCTCTAACTTGGTTCCTGTTCAATTCACAAATTACAAAAGTATGAGTTTGAGAAGGGAATGTTTCTGTTGTACCTCTGTGGGTGGTTTCAGGCAAAATTCAGTTCTGTGTAACAGTGTAAGTTTTCAGTAAGCCCACTTAGTTGAGCCTTTCCAAAGAGAACTACATTTTTTTTCCTTTGATCTGCAGGCAGGAACTATCAGGATTCATCAAGTATATTGTAATCAATAGTCGGGTTTGGCAGTACAGATATGTGAACGGTCATTTGGACAGCCTCTGGAACCCTGTGAGGTTCTTTCTTCACCACCCCATCTATCTGTAAAGGGACAGCTTGATGGAAGAGAGAAATATATTTGAAATATGCCAAAAAGATACCTGTGCCCAAAGGATATCTGTAGAAGCCTGTGTGGGGGACCAAGGGTAAACCGTGATTTAAGAGGCATGTTTGGTATGGGGTTGTGCACACTTGACAGCCCTCTCAATAATGTGCACAGAAATAGCTCAGCTGTGCTCTCCTCAGTGCAGGTAGCAAGTGACAGCTTCTGCCAGATCTCAACTGTCTGTCGGGAGCTCAGCAGCCTCTGTTCCCATTAGCACCATGTTGTCTTGGATCCTGCTCTTCAAAGCATCTGGATGAGCTATAATTGATGACTTAACAAGATTCTGAGGACATCTGAGAATTTCAGCAGTTGGACTTCAGCTGGAGTCTCAGGTGCTCAGAACCACTCAGAGTTGGCTTGTAATGAAAACGGCCAAATAAAATAGGCTATATTTAATAACTTTGCACACTGTCAACAGTTGTAAAAAATTCAAGAGAAGCTCTGAAAGCAGAAGGCAGATGCACATTATTTGTGTAGTCTCATTTTGTACCTTCCGCCCTCTCCTTCAGGATTTTTATAGCTACATTTCCCATTCTATGCCTTCTTCCTTTATGCCTATATTATAGTCCCCACTGCCCTGAGCTGAAGAAATCAGCTGTCTAGCAGCCTTGTCTATTTTAGGAAATCTAATGATTTACCTGTAAACAGAAATGCAAATGTCTGCAAGTTCATCATAATAAGCCTTGTACTTCTAATAAAATATTGATTTCCTCTCATCCAATAATTTATAACTTGATGGGGCACCATGGTATTTTTTCACAAGATACAGTGATCACCAAGGGAGTTAAAGTCTTTTGAGAATAAGAATGTGCTGTGGGGTTTTTTTTAAAGATAGTATATTCATATGAAGCTTTGAATAGAGCGTTATTATAGATAGATGAATCCTTGCAAGGCAAGCACTGTTGCCATACACAAGGGAAACACAATTTTATTTTTACGTTTAGCTGAATTAATTTATTGAATCGGTGCACACTATAGTTAAAGGTCAATACATACACATAACTTCTAATAGCTGCAACTTTTATGTGAATTCTCTAGTGCCATGGATAGAGAAATAAAAGCCATGTTGAAGACAATGGGGTTCTCCCATTCTGTACTGAGATTATGACTTCTTTAATACCCTATTTATAAGAGTATTTGTGGTCTAGCACCTCATATGAAACTTAATACTTATATAGAAATGGCTGGCAGGAAGGAAGAAATATAATTATCTCAGGAAAAAGAAGTTATTTTTAGAGCTCTGTATTGTCTGCTTGGCATCACTTTTCTAGTACTTGACATGAGCATGACAAATACAAGATATATAATTGGATGACTCACTGTACTGTATTCAGACTCTGATCTTTTTTATATCTTTGCTGTGGGAGGTTCATATCCAGGCGCTGGGAATGACCAGCTCAGCCATAGCATTTTTGCACTGTTTGGTGCAGTCACTGGTAGTGCAAATACTATTGGCAGCAGCAGTTTGATAATGATGAATATAGAAGAAAATGGGTATTTGGAAAATAATGGCCATTAAAACCTATACTTCTATCTTCATTAGAAAATAGAGATTGTGCTGGTGACCTGCACTTCAGATGCCATAATACTGGTTAGGTAGGGGTGGCCATGTGATGCAGGATCTATATTGTCATGGTTTCCCATAATTCAGGGAAGGGAATGTTCTTGGATGCAGTGATTCTCTGCAAAGCCATTTTCTAGCAGTCTTACTGCATGAGCACAGTGACTCTGACCCAGCAGACATAAATAAACCCTCTGAACAGGATCAGGCCTCTATGTTTCTTTAGTATCTGTTTCATATGATCATGTTCCCACAAGACCAGAAATTTCAGATATCCTTTTTATTGATAAAACTTCCCAGCACATATTTTCTTGTTCTGTCTCAAACTGCATAGAGTGAAAATTATTGGGATATGTTTTTCTTTTGGTAAATGACATAACTCATTATTCTGGAAAAAAGATTGTGTTAGTGGGAAATGATGATGATGATGATGATAATAATAATTACAATACTTGTGTTGGTGGTAGTTATTGAGAACATCACTGAAATATATTCTGGGATTAAAAACCTGGTTCCAGCACTTCAAGATTCTTGCAGTTATGGAGTCCGAAGCTGAAATCATGTTTTCTTGACAAGGATTTATATTCCCAGTAACTGAACATACTGCTGGTCCTCCTGACATCTTATTGATTAGTTCTATTTCTGTTGTTGATAAGCACTGTTGGCATTGTTGACAACTACAGAGCATGACAGATTCAATACTGAGAGCATGCATCCTCCCTGCATTCAGCTCTGCGCCCAATTACTATTCTTGGATTGCAAAAGGGAAAGATGAAAGACATTTTTCAAGACTCTTGAAAGGAAAGTATAAAGAGAAGTACTCAAATTCCCTCAATTTCCTTGTTTTAATTCTTGATTTCCTTACTTTGTTTGACAATGAGAAAATGGCTTTCAACTGTGGGTAGGAATGACAAAAAACCCACACACATCACAACAACAAAACCAAACCAAACCAAACCAAACCAAACCAGTAGTGTGCATTTTTAAATCAATAGCACACTTTACAAAAAACATAAAACTGCACAAGAAGCAGATGCATTAAAACAGTCTTTGGACACACAAATATGTGGAGTTCTGAACTAGGGATTATAACTGGGTGATTGTCTCCTCATTCTCTTGTTTATTGCACTGGCTAGGGGAAATACTGAATTCCAAGTTTTTTTTATCCTCAGAAGACTTTGGTAACTTTAATTAAATGAAGCTTTAGGTAAGAGTGGTAACAGACTGTATACATACAAACCATTTCTGGAAAATTCTTTGTGTTTCTGGTGATGGTCTGAGAGCCTTTGACAAAATCTCTAGGCTGAATATTCATTACTATCAGTAGGATCTATGGACAGAGCCAACACATCTTACATCTTCCCTATCTAAATTCTCTCCTGTCATCAAGGAACAAATTCTGTCATGGCTTGATATCAGAAGTCACAGTGTGGAAGTGGAACAGGCCAGTGGCTGATGCTACTGATGTGTCAACAGATGAAGCACCCTCAGAAATGGCAGCTACTAAGCCTTTCCAAAGCTTCCTGTGAATGCCCTCAATACCCATCCTGGGAAGGTTCTCAGCTGTGTGTGCAGTGCTGTCCACATGTCCATGCCACAGTAGCCTGTCTGTCCTTGTACCTGTTCTTCCATGGCAGGGTAAGAAAACAACAACCTGCTGACTCTTGAGCAAGCTGGAAAGGCTTTTTGTATATCTTGTACAAAGCTCCATGGTCAATAGCTCAGAGGATATTTAAATGGATGTAGCTCGTATAATTATTTGAGCACCTCATTGCAATCCTTCCATATCTATAAAAGCATTTCAAAGCAAGTAAATATATTTAATACTTTTCTCATTGCTACTCACATCTGAGAATACGGAGAAAATTTCTCAGCAATGAAAGCTGATTTCAAGTTAACCAACTTGATAGAAATTTCTTCATATGAGACTTTTGAAATGAGACTAATGAAAAGACAGCAGGGATCAATTCTGCAGTAGAAGTGGATGAGGGAGTCATGTGGATATGTGAATATTTACTTTTATTTTTAGGATTCTAGATGTAGGTTTCATACTTACATGTTAGAAGAGCATTATTGACTCCTTAATTAGGTTTTTAAAGAATTAATGATTTTTTTACCAGGGAATTTACCTCATGCATAATTAACTTACACTGGTATTCCCACAGCATGATTCATGGTTGAATTTCTAAAACATGGTTTTATTTGGTACTCTATTTTTTATTAAATGTCTTTTACCTTAGTTATCACTGCAATGGATGAATTTCTAAATACAGCTTGTGAACTACATATCAGTCTTTGCTGAGTCAACAGAAGAAGACTCTCAGCCGTCCCCCAAAACTAAACACAGTAGATGGTACAGGACAAAGAAATTTATTATTTTTTTATTTTAGTGAACACATCTCCATCTTATTCTCTGGAAATTCTTCTTCTTTCCCCCCCCTTTCCTGCCTTTCATTACAAGAGGAAAAAGCATCCTGTTTAAATAGGTAGCTGTTATTCCTGCCCAACATAGCACCCTACAGTTAGTGTAACTGTGTTTACTCACATATAATTATTAATATGATGTAAGAGCTCAGCAAGATCCTTCTCATTATCCTTCATAAATGAGAGCAAAATGAACTAGCAGTGAGCTACCAAGAGCTAAAGCAGTGTGTAGGAGAACAGTATGGTGCTAAAAAGTTAAAGATCTGCCCTGCTGGCCCTCTGAGGATGCATATGCCACTTTTCCAGTGAGTGTGCACCAAGCAGAGTGCTGAGTGACACCTAGCATTTATGAGCTGGAAACCTTCCTGAAATAAAACTCTGGTGTGAGCTGATGGAAAGAGCCAGAGCTCCTCACAGCAGCAACAGGAGGCTTTACTGGCCAAAGGCTGGCTTCCTAACAGATGTAAAGCTGCCTCACTTCACTGAAAATATCTTCTCCTTATGCCCAAGTTTCTTCATTTTAATTTAAATATAAAAGCAGATTGAAAGATTTTGGTGGGCTTCCTGGCAGACAACAAAAATGAAATGAATAATCTTTCTTCTAGTTAAATAGTGAAACAAAAAATTGACTTTAATGTTTTGTCTAAATGGGAGTTTCATTTTGACTTTGAGTTTTAAAATGGTAACATCTCCAAAATATTCAACAAATCAAAAAGAGAACTCTCTTCCAAATAATCTGGCAAGCTCATTTTAGAAAAATGCCAAAAGAAAGCAATATTATTTTCATGAATATTGTCTTTTAAATTATTCATCCTAAACTGATATGAATTCATAGACATGTTCTAGTTACCTATTTTTAAAATAAATATTGTTTGTATTTTGCCTATCTCCAAGAAAGAACACATGTCTAGAACACCAACAGCTACAATGCTCAAAAACAAAACCAGAAAGCCTCAAAAATAGGAATTTATGTATGTATAGACAACACATCTCAAGGAACTTTAAAAATGATTTTTTTTGTCCATATGTGCATTTATGCTATAAGCTATTCTGCATAATATTTTTCTTTTATCTGAAGGTTGGAGACATGAAGCAACTGGTGAATTCAGACTGGTCAATAATTTGAAACACTATATTATCTCAGAGACATGCAGGCATGAGGCTTAGGTACATGAAGGGACGTAGAGGTAACACCTGTACGCAGAGGACGCACCCCTACAGCCCATCATGACCTCATGGTCTCCACATCAGAAAAATATGTAGTCCTTTGAACACCCACCTGGAGCAAGAGTTGGGAATTGCCCAGGTCATAGATCCTGGCATTATGATTCTGATTTGAAGGCTGATCAAAGGGTGTTTTACAGGACTCTGACTGAGGCAGGGTGTGCAGGTTCTGGGTGCTGGCAGTGTGGCGGGATGTCATCAGTGGCACTGCTCATAATGGGCAGGGTGGTTACCAAGGCAAGAACCAAGCTGCCAGAAGGGCAAAGTGCTCCAGCCAGGTTTTGGGGAAAGGTGGGTGGGCCAAACAGGAATCCTTGTAGCCAAACTGCTACTAACTGCCAGAATTCAGAGATGAACCCACTGACTTTCTGAAAAAGTGCCCCTGAAAGTAGGTAGAAGTGAATGGGGGTCAGGAACTCAGAGGAACATGAGAGTAACAAAGGTTTCTCAGAAGTCACTCAGTCAAATCAGTATTACGATTAAACTTGTACTTTTCTGAGCAAAGCTGATTTATCTGGCTGTACTAATTTTTTGAAATTCAATGTGAATTTAGGTCATGGGCATAGTATTGTAAGGTAAAGGTAAATACATGATGCTTATTCTAATAAACACCTTTTAATTTTAAACCTACATTTTCTAAGTTACTTCAGTTGCATAATAAGGAGTTCTTCAGAGAAGTAATGAACAGAGAGAAAAATAAACCAAATAACAGGAAAAACAGAAATGGGAGAAAAGCACAGAGGGTTGCAGTAAAAAGGAACCTGGGTTACATGACATCAGTTTATTCTGTCATCACACGTATATGAGACTTCACGGTGGTTGGCCCTGAAGTTCATTCAAGCTCTGAGAAAATTCTCCTGCATCCCACTTCTGGCTGCCATTGTGGTAAATGTCTCCTTTGGGACCCAGTCAAAATACTTATACCTAGTGAGCTTTTTTTTTCTCTTCCCCACACAACATGATACTTCCAGGTACTCTGCTGTGGCTCAGTATTGCTTATGTCAGTAATAAAGATGTGAAGAGGTGAACAGAGATTTTTTTAATAAATATTCTTCAGGACGTATAAGGGAGCAAGGAAGAGCAATATAGGAACAGGAGAAATGAATGAGTGTCAAGGACTAGTGAAATGGAGGCAGAAGAAAAAGGAGGAGGAGAAGCCTAAGGATGGATTCGTGCAAAATAACATCGAACCTTTTATTTCTTAAATACATACGATTGGACCAGCAAAATGAGAGGTGGTGGTGTACCACAGGACATTGTTTCCACTTTAGTGTCGAGAAGAGAAGTACATACAGTTCAGTGCAGGGTTTATTAGCTTTAATTCCTTGTTTTAGTTGCAGACATTTGGAATCATCTCAGAGTATCACATTATTGAACTGTCATTTTTTCATATGAATAATATAGCTTAGAATAAAAGCTGAGCACATGAAAGCAAAGTTAATAAATGCTGAGAATTTAATTAATTTCATACTGCTTCCTGAAACACGTAAATCACTTCAACATGAGGACCAAAATTGTTCAAAAAGATAGCTAATTAATGAATATTTTGATTTCTAGTGATGTGGAAGAACATGACTCCAGTGCAACAACTGACAGGTCTGATCATTGAGAAAACATGCAGATGAAAATGATGATACTTCAGAGAAGTGAATGTCTGCAATGCAACAAAAAGTTAAAGCACACATCTCTTTGGGGGATTTAGTCAGCAGTACAAATCATATTCTGATGTATTTGGGGGCTGACAATAAAAGACCTGTAGCCTTGCAAACTTACTGGCTGTAAATATCAGAGCAGAGTCAGTGACCAGTTCAAAGATGAATTTGAACTGTTGCTGAAATGTGTCTTACCTGTTCTGCTGTGACGTATCAAATGTAATGCTTTGGTAGACACAGGGGAATGTTACAGCAGCTCTGAGTGAGAACTAGTGGCACCTTGGAATGGGTGCCCATCCCAAGAATTGAGTTAGGCTAATACATGAGAAGAAAAATGCTAGAAGGGATAAGTTTGGGGATGAGGGGCTCATCAAGCTAAAAGCTTTTTTAGCAGTATAAATACCTGTTGCTTGTATATGAATATACATATTTATACTGGAAAAAATACTGTGATGAAAGGAGACACAATTAGACAAAAAAGTTGTTATAAAAAAAAGTAAGCATAGACCAGCTATTAATAATTCTGGGCTGGTAGAAAGCTCTGAAGGCTCAATGTTGGGCCTTTTGTTTTTTGCTCTTGGGTCTGATGATTCACAACCTGAAAACTTGCTGCAGCTCCAGGTGGAGGTAGAAAGGATCATGATGGCTTCCCCCAGCCACACGGGAACTTGGGGTGCAGTGGCCAGCTCCATTCCCAAACTCCCCTTTCTTCTGTATAAGAAAGACATCTTTAAAGTAGGGGTGGTTTTTATGCTTTTCTATAAAGCCTGGCTAAAAAGACCAAAATCGCCACCTAGTGAGGATAGTCTCTCAGCTCACTCATTTCACACAAGCCTTTAAATACAACTGAGATAACCCAAATATTCCACTGCATTTGAGTTTGAGTGTAAATGCTAAAAATATTTTGCAGGAAAAAATTAAGCATTTAAGGAAAAATGTACGCAAGCACAGGGATTCCTACCACCTCTCACTGCAATCATTAAAATGTTTACTTTAATGTCTTCAGAGTGTATTTACAGAAATCTTGAGTGAAGAGCCAAATTTAATGTCTGCATTGGGTCTGTTATGACTTCTGCACAGGTTGTGCTTCAAAAGGTCTCTGAGTTCTTATTCCTGTTTCTCTGAATGAATGGCTAAAATTAAACTGCATAATTGTCTAAAACCCCCAAAAGAATCCAAAAGTGATTTCACTTCTAATATGTCTGTCATGATTTGAAGAGAATGCACAACAAAGAAAAGATACACCTACAAGTACCACATTAGCAAGCTTTTGAAAAGGTTTACAGCTAAATTCGTTCTGCATGTTTCTTTGGCTTGATCTGAGTGATTGAACATGCATTTGGAATCTGCAAATCTCTTCATAGCTATCAGATCATTCTTAATGTTTTCACTTTCTATTATTTCTATCCTGACACCCTATGTAAGTTGCTTCCTGTTACAGTGAAGAAATAAACTATTAAGTTTTTAAAAAAATGAATAGCAAATCATGTTAAGATTTTATTTTAAAAATAAATATATTTTCGATTAATTTTCCTGTCCTACATTTAGTTTTTTAAAATTTACATTCTAAAGACTGTGCAGTTAAAACCACAGACCACCAGAAAAAGTAAGGGAAAATACACAAGAACTCCTGGCTACAAGAGCTGTGACTTTTAAATAACCACATGAAAGAATTCTGAAGAAATCATGTGTATAAATAACAGTGAGACAGGAAGAATCAGCTGGGTTTTTTTCTCAGATAAAGTCATTTTTACTTCCCTTGGCAGACATAGAGTTGTGGTGCTTACTGCTGATGAAAATTTCTAGATCTTTTTGAAACTGCATATACCAGGCTCTCTGAAATAAGTTTTTGAATCTACTAGCTATGTGATAGGGATCAAAAAAACTTTCAGAATTTAATTTTTTGTTTCCAAACAGGGCTAATTTTAAACTGCTAAATGCTACTGCCTAAATTTATTTAATGCTTTCCAGAGAAATAAATCATCCTCTAAGTGTGAACGCTACACTTAATGATGAAATATGTTACTCAGAGAGAGCATGGGGGATTACCACAGCTGCAAAACTCAACATGAGGCTGAATGTGGAGTCACTGGCAATGCCTTCACGATGCACTGTAGTATCTTACTCCTTCTGTTGTGAGGTCCCAGTCATATGTGAACAGGATTGAGACTCTGCATTGTGAACAAACAGCCATCCGATGGGGAAGGAAGACTTGCACTGATCACATCAAGACCGGTGTCCAAGAAACTATATCCTGTATTTCACACATTTCTGGCACTAACTCTGTAACAAATGTGAATGCAGCATTGTTTTCCTGTACAACATCTCAGTGTGAAGCTTTTTCTTAGGCTGGTTGTGCTCCATCGAACCTGTACTAGGTTCACATACACCAACTGAACTGCCAGACAGTGACATGTGCTTGTTCGATGCATGCTAGGAAGGAGAGCTCACTTTTGCCTGCATGGGGTTACCAAGAACACATCAGCAGTAATTGATAGTTTGACCTTTCCCACTTGTTTGTTGCTTGGTTTTCTGTTGTTGTTGTTGTGGGGGGTTTTGTTTGTGTGTGTGTTTTTCTTTTTTTTTTTCCTGCTGCAATACATTCTGAAAAGCAGCAGAAACTTTACTTTATGGTGGATTATCTATTGGGTTGCACTGCATGAGGATAAGCAAAGAAGATGGTGAAGCCATGTGTTTATTCTCTCATTCTGAGAATACAATGAAACTCAGAAATTGCTTCATATATACCTGGCACAGTTATAGTTCCTTTTGCGCTTTAATAATTAGGGCTTTTTACCTTCCTTCCTGTTTAAGAGTCCTTGGTTCTCTTAAGGTGAAAAAATAACTCAGAAAATGAATTCTCTTAAGCTGGCCCACCTTGTTAGACACAGGAGTTGTCATGTGTGAGACCTGGTGCCTCAAATTAGGATACTAGCAGGAACAGTTGGGAAAGGAGTTACAGGGAACAAGCTAAGGGGAAGGAAAGAAAAACAGAGGGGATGAGCTATGTCCTGAAGCCACTGGCTGCCCACTCTTATACCCAGTAATCATCTGTTGTGTGTCTGAATGGACTGTGGGAAGCTGAAATGGAAGCTATGTAGGAGCTATGGAACTGGGAGGGTGACCAGTTGTGGATGCTGTACTGCTTTCACTGACTTTTCTATCTGGCATCTAGAAGTAGTCTGTTCAAGGGAATATGAGGGGAGGAAGCATTTTCACTGGAGTTGTCTTTTACAACCTTTCCTTCTTTCTTTGCGTTCACCGGAGTGCAGCCGCTAATCTCTGCAACTTCCCCAGAAAAGACAATGTCATCTGTTGTGCTTCAGTCTCAGCATTTCATTTCATTTAAGGATGTGAGTCTAAGAAATTCTGCCCACGCTGCATTGACAGGATCAACTGCATTTTCCTCACAGTGTTTCCTCACACATATAATTCAGTATGTGAAACAGAAGACAATGTATAGATCTCTCTTTTAGACTGTAGCTTTCTGGACTTAGTACTTGTCACAACATCTGCTAAGGTACCAGCTATCAGATGAAGGAAGCTGAACAGTTTCCTACATTCCTATATTCCAACAGTTGAATATATTCCTAAGATATGACTGGGATTGAGATGCAAATAAACTCTGTCCTAAAATGCTAGAAATTTGAAATAAGATTGTTCTTGGGTGTAGTTTTTCATGCCATTACTTTGTACCTCTGTTGTTAAAAGAGAAGATTTTCAACAGGGAGAACAGGCAGGTAAGGCCAGGATTCTACAAGAAATCAAAACATAGCTTCATCTAGGATGGAATATAGCACACATCTGGGGATGTTAGGACCAGCTCTTGGGAAAAGCTTGTGAAAGGCATTGTTTTTTGTTAAATAAACTTCAGTATGCCATCTGAAAGGCAATGTGACACACATAGATGATCTGAAAAATGCTCATAGAACCACAGAATCATAGAATGGCTTGGGTTGGAAGGGACCTTAAAGATCATCCAGTTCCAAACCCCTTGCCATGGGCAAGTACACCTTCCCTTATGCTCAGAGCCCCATTCAACCTGGCCTGAAAAAATTTCAGGGATGGGGCACCCACCACTTCTTCGGGCAACCTGTTCCAGTGTCTCACCACTCTCACAGTTAAGAGTTTCTTCTCAATATCTAATCTAAACCCACTCTCAGTTTGAAGCCATTCCCCCTTGTCCTATCACTACATGCCCTTGTGAAAAGTCCCTCTCCACCTTTTATTGCAGCTCCCTTCAGGTACTGGAAGGCTGCAATTAGGTCACCCCAAAGCCTTCTCTTCTCCAGGCTGAACAAAACCAACTCTCTCAGCCTTTCCTCATAGGAGAGGACACTAGCACAGTATCTGGGTATACTTTTACCCAGGCTGTCACCACCTCAATTGTTCATCCAACAACAGATCTTGACTTTACTGGGAAAACAGTTGAAAAGATTTTTGTTGCCCCTGTACTGAATCTTTAACCAAGCAGTTGCTATAGCAATATAATTTCTCAAAACACTAAATTTAAAATAACAGCTCCCGAGAGCTACCTCTGCTCCTGTAAGGCATATTTTTTCCCCTGATTTCTCTCACACTCCATTTAAAGAAACTGTGTCTACTCCCATCACCAAAATAGTCAAAGTTAATTTTGAAAACAGAACAAAAAAGGGATTGACCTATTTTCCCGCCCTTTTTTTTTTTTTTTTTTTTGCAACTTCCACTGTTTTAGCATTCCCAGGCCACATTCTGCTGTACACAGGCTAGATAGAGGCTGTAGGTGATACACTGCTGACAAGACCTCTGGGGTTGGCACGGATGAGAATCTGACTGTCTTGCGATACAGTCTTTGGTGTTTTCTTTTTGGGTTTTGTTGTTGTGAGGGTATTTTTTTGTGGTTTTCTTTTTTTGCTTGGTTTTTTTTGTTGGTTGGTTGGTTTGCTTATTTTTCTTCACAAATTCCCAGTCCAGAATAGGCTTTATGTCTTTCTAGGGTATTACACGATTTAAGAAAAATATTCTGGTCCCTTTCAATTCACAGCTGAACAGCCAAAACTCCTCTGTGCCACCGTAGGCTAGTGATTTTCTTGTAACAGAGCCATTGTGGCGCAGCAATAAAATAAAAACTTTTATGATATGCACAGCGTGTCTCACTCTCCCCTTATCAGTGCTAGAACATCACTTATCAGATGCTGCCTTGGATCAGCAGCACTGGGGACTCTGCAGGTGCAGAGTTGGAGGCCTTGGGCAGGGACATCTTGCAGGGTGTGGGATCACCTGGAGCTGCTGTTTCATGCAGAAGGAAAACCCTGGCAACTGGCAGCACTGGCCTATGGGTGCAGCAGCTGCCCCTGGCTTCTGCTGAGCTCAGAGCCCTCCTTTGCTTTCCTTCCCTGCAGCCTTGCTCTGGGCAAGCAGATTTTATGCTACCATGGTTGTGCCAGTCCTAAGCACACTCATAGTCCCACCCATGTTCTCTATGCTATGTGGAGGTGAGAGAAAATTAACGGTTTGTTCTTTTACCACCTTAGAAAATAAAGAACTTGACTGACAGCGACACTGACGAAGCTGGTAATTACTATGGAAAGTGGCACATGGCTAAACTACGGGCCAAGAGTGACATTGCTGAAGACTCTCACTAGACTTACCGGAGTAATTTCAGTAGCGTCATTCTCCGTCAATGGAAACAGGAAGAGGAATATATTACTCTTATAACTCAACTTCACACTTCCTTTCACCTTTTTCAGTGATTTTGAAGTTAGATGTGTCAAAACCAAAAAAACCCAACAACCAACCAAGCAAAAACCAACAAAAAAACCCCAAACACCAAAGAAAAACCAAAAAAAAAACAATCAAAAAAGGAAAAGAGTAGGTGAGTCAGGATTGACTGTAATGACATTAACAAAGTGAAGCTTAAATGTAGCTACAACAGAAAAGATGTGATGCAGGTGACGCAGGTTGTGGCTGATGGTCAGACTAGATGATCTTTTCCAACTTTAATGATTCAAAGATTCTAAAAAAAGCAGATTAAATGAAGTCTGAAATTCCAACAGCTAGGTCACCCCAGTTCATTGAAACCCCCCAACTTATGAAGCTGAGTTATATATTTGCTGGATATGTGGCAGATGGATTCTGCTATAAGTGAACTATTGATAGACCACTCCTGCTGTTATTAAGCTGAAAGCAGTATTGTTTGTCTCTGACATTTCATACCCTGTGGATTTTAATTAAATTACCATCACAGCCCTTTTAATTACCCATTTTCTTATCATATAGATTGGAAGTGAGATAGGAACTACGGTGACTCACTGAGACAATACACTAATGTTCTTAGGCATTGTCTGTGAGGAAAATGGAATTTGAATCAATGCCTTTTTTCTTGCCATTAAATAGACATTTGAATTTCATAAACTCTTTTCTGTAAGGAATGTCCTTGCTTTGGGAAGAGTTCCTGTGGATTCACACTTGTTTTTTGCCTGCAGAGCCATCAGGAATTTTGAGTGGAATATTCAATAACAGTAATACAAAGCATGGATTACAGCCTGGGTAACATTTACCATGTCCTATGCCTCCTGTAACACTGCAATTTTAAACAGAACATAGATATTCACTTTCATACAGTAATTTGGGTCCAACTGGGTCAATAAAATTTGGAGAGAGAATGAAAAGAAGTGTAGATTTTTACCTATGTAAGAATAATGAAGTAAATTCACAAATGATTGAAGTACAGGACACTGTAGTCTCTACATCTAGAAGTTTCCTTATTTTTCCAGAGGGTTATGATTTGAACACAGAGACTGAACATTTTGGAACAATCTAAGGAATTAGATACTTACATTTGATTATCAAAAAGGGATAGAACCCTGGACTTATATGAGCTTTCCTTGTAACCCAGCCTATGGATCAGCCATTGTCATTATTTTCCTATATGTTGAAGTGAATCTTCAACAATGCAGGGAGCTACTATAGGAAATGATGCTAGAAGAAACATCCACACATACCAGTGTAAGCTGGTCCAAGCTATGGCTTTCATTGGCATTGGTGGAATATTACAAAAATATAAAATCTCAGGGTCAAATTTTGTGAAAATTAAGCTTTTTGCAGAGGTTCAGGGCCCTAAGTTTACCAACAGTGTCTGTGGTCTCTTCTACCACCTTGGGGATTGACTGCCTGTGCACAGGCCAGTGCTGACATGGTGCTGCCGTGCCCAGCCTTGTACCTTGCTGATCCCAACCTGGACTTCCTGACTTGGCTTCCCAGCTTGACCTCAGACCTGCCTTGTCACTACAAATTTGTCTGGTGATCATGGACAGTTGGCCAGAACTGGTTACCATCACTAGACCTGCTCTGTGTTGCTTGTCAGGGACAATGCTGCCCTGTCTGCCTGGCTGTCACCCTCAGGTCCTGAACCACTGCCCCTTGCAGAGCAGCCAGCTCTCCCTGCTCCCCAACACACAAGTGAGATTCAGCTCAGTTTTGTTGCTTAGGCTTAGTTTATATTATTTTTTATTCTGTTAAATAAAGAAAAAATAGAATTCATTTTCCAACTTTCTGGCATGTGAAAGATCTAAAAATGAACCACTGAGTTCTTCTTTCCATGAAGTTACAGTGAAGTAACTTTTGGTTCTGCTTTTATTACAGTGCATTTCATTATAACAATGAAATTTCACATTTTGTTGCAAAATGTATAGGTCAGCACAGGCACAAATCTGTGGTGAAGTAATTTTCACTGCTGCTTGCACAATTTTTCCTTCATAATATGTAAGAAGAAACTACAGAAAAAGCCCCAACAAACAAAAAAAACCCACATCAAACCAAAATTCAGCCAATGGAAAGCAAAAAAGGGAAGGCAACATATTTTTCTAGATAGGAAGGCAATAGCCAGAACAGTTCACAGGATCACAGAACTGTGGTTGGAAGGGACCTCAGGAAATCTCTAGTCCAGCCTTATGCTCAAAGGAAGGTCAGCTATGAGGCCAGACCACGTTGCTCAAAGCTTCTTTCAGCTGAGTTGTAAAAAGCTCTCAGGATGGAGCACGCAGAACACCTTGGTGCAACCTGCTCCACTGCATGTCAGCCCTCATAGTTCAAAAGTTCTCCCTTAAATCAACTCTGACCCTCCTTGCTTCAAGTTATGTACACGATTTCTTGTCCCTCTTTCTATGAGCACTTGTGAACAGTTTGGCTCCATCTTCTCAATACCCTCTTTGCAGGATTGCAAGGCTGCCACTAGGTCCCTCAACATCTTCTCTTCTCCAGGCTGAACAAGCCCAGCTTCCACAGCCTATCCAGTTCCCATTTCAGAATGTGCAATTTATTGAAAGTATAAATAGACACAAACAGAAACTCATGAAAACTATAGAAGTGCTCTTTATAATGGAGACATTTTTAATTTACACACAGAGGGATGTTCTCATAAGAAATGTCTTATTGCTTGTGACCACTGTATGCACATACTTTGTATACAATGCCAGACCTAGTAGTGCACCGAAAAGTGATAGTTAAAATCTTTCCGCTACACAGACTTGCTAGAAGGGGATTTTTTTATTATTATTGTTTTTTTTTTTAATGGAAAGAAAGAGTCTTTCCCTCTGAAACTGAAAAACCACTATTACCAAATATTCTTCCTGGCAATTGAACCAAAGCAAAAAGATAGTGAGAGGAGAAAAAAAAGAAACTTTCCATCATGTTTTAACTCTTTTCAGGGAGTCAAGTGCCTGCTGCTTCTGGGGCCCGTGCAGCAACGAGTCCCTGAATTAACAGCTGCATTTTTGATTTGTGCTAACACAACTCTTTCAAAATGTGGATTATTTTGCTTCAATTCTTATTGTTTGTTGACACATTTGTGTTCTTTGCTGGTTTGTCAGTTTTGCTGGTTGGCTTGCTGCTTAATTTTTTTAAAATTGGCAGACTGAGAGCCCTGAAACCTCTAACTGAGGGCTTCAGGTGCAGGTAAGTAAATGGATATAAACCTTGCTTTATTGACTCTGAAAATGTAACCACACTCCAGATTTCAGTCATAATAAGCAAGTCTAAAGGCTGGCCCTTTACATTGTGAAGATGTGAAACCTCATTTTTCAACCCTTCTCTTCCTCCCTGTATGTATCAGGGAAAGTTTCATCTGAATTAAAACAGTGGTGGCTAGAATTTGATTCTTTAAAAGCATTTGAAGTAATGAATCTATGAATGATAATATAATGAAATTGCATAAAATATGGGTATACACTAGAACATATATTTTTCAAAGGAAACAGAAGCTGAAAAGCTTAAGAGCAGGTAAGCACCCATAGACATGAGGTAAAAAAATTTAAGAAATGGCTGATCTCAGGTGTATGCTGAAGAAGAATTTTAGTCTTCACTGAAACACAGGAACCATCATAGCAGCATAAGTTACACCATGAACTCAGAGAGAAATTTACCACACTCCCTCTGTCTGCACCTTTGTCAATCAGGACAAGAAGGACTTCGGCCTTCCTCCAGCTAAGTACATGTATGCCCACCTTGTGGGCTAGGTAGCAAGCTGCAGCAGGAGGCAGTTCTGTGAGGAATCCTCAGGACTTATGTCAACAGGTCCAGGTCATCTTTCATGATTGTGTATGTGTTTTTCGTCATTGATTTAGGTACAACACCTGATTTAGAGATATGTGTTGATGCTCCATTGATTTCGTTGACCCTACAATAAGTTCTTATAGGTTCCAGCTACTGTTTTTGCTAGATTGGCATCTCTGACTTTTGGGGTATTTTCTAGGTACAGACTTGAGAAGAATTTTTCTTTCTTTTCCCTCTAGGTAATCCAATTTTGCTTTGAATGCACTCAGGCATTTTTGACAGTGTTCATTTCAAAGGAAGTTCTGTAGGTAATCAGTGCACTGTTTTTTGTAGCCGAACTGCATAGAGCATGGTCTTTCACTTGGTCTTCCTCATGCTTTCGTAGGCTCAAACAACACCTAAACACATTCAGAATGTCTGTTCGTGCAGTTTCACTCACAAAGCAGTAAAGAATGGGATCTGCAATGCAGTTCAAACTTGTTAAAGCCTGTGTGATTCTGTAAACCTTATACATCAACAGCAAAAGATGTGGGTCAGTGGTGGAAGGTTCTTTGATGCTGCGAATAAGCAATATAATGTGATAAGGAGTGAAGCAAATGATGAAACTAACTGCAATATTCAGAATAAGTTTCCTCACTTTTTTCTTTTCCTCATCTAGTGTGGCTTGGTTGCACTTCACTACTTGGTAGATTTTATGGTAGCAAAACACAATGATTATCAAAGGGACTAAGTACCCTGAGCATATCCGGAGCAAATTTATCTGTGCCTGCCATCCTTCCAGGGGGTATTTTTCATAACATAATGTATGATTAGTGAAATTGCAAGGATCATTGAATACTTCTTTGTTCAGCAATATGACCATGTTCAAGATGCTTTCCAGAAGCCAAACAATTGTGCTGACAATCAATGAAAATCTTCTTGTGCGCAAGTGCTGGAACTTCAAGGGGTGAACTAATGCCAGGTACCTGTTAACAGAGATGCAAGCAAGGAACGCAGTGCTGGTGTAGAAATTCATATACATAAGGAAAGCAGAAATCTGACAAAGGAAGGCAGAAAGCCTCCAGTGATCTCCATTCCAGGCATAATCAATCCACAGAGGTAGAATCAAAGAGTACGAAAGATCAGCCAGGGATAGGCTAAAGATGTAGACTGCTAACTCATTCTTTTTCCTCACCTGAATGCAAGATGCATAGAGGGATATGCTGTTAATGGGGATACTGATCATCATCACAGTGCTGTACACAAATGGAAACAAATACTTATCCAGGGTGTGATCATCATGGCACTTCACAGTATTGTTGTTCATTGTCCACCCCGAGTAGTATCTTTGGGATTATTCCAGCCTGGATGCAATAAAATCCCCTCTCTAGTCTGATGGGTGGTCATTCGTCAGTTCTTCAGGACCTGGTTGACAAGATTCCAGCCTTCTGTTACCAAAGAAGAAAAATGTCAGCTATAACACTTCTGTTTGTTTTTATGGGCTTCTTGGTGTATGCTTTTTTTTAGAAGAGAGAAACTGTGTTTGTAGAAAATTAAAGGTTTTTAACACTCCTGGAATTAGAACTGCATAGGAAGAGGAACACAAAATCTAAGGTGTCAAGGTCAGTTAGATGCAAACTTCTACAGCAGAAGAAGGACCAAGTACTTAAGACACTTCTGGGTATGGGGTGGTGTTCTGCAATCCAAGGTCTCTCTAGTGGGAGCATTGAAGGAGACCAGAAAGTGGGTCACAAATACTGAAAATGCACTTTCTATTATTCTAGTAAGTACAGTTTGGGAACATGAATACAGCAGATTTCTTATCCCAAAAAACCTCCTCCCCTCTAAGCTAATGGAGAGACAAGGATAGAAATACAAGGATTCAGGTACTGCTGGATATTTGGATCTGCTCAGAAGAGGACAATATGTAACTGGCATGTCTCCTTATTGCAAATTACTCTCTTGTCTCATTGCATCCTCACATATACCTGCTTCGTCTCTTCTCTTTTGTAAGCGATCATGTAAGAACTTGCCATCACTGTGCTATTCCAGAAAAACTTACTGTATGCTCCAGAAACCCTCATGTGAAAGAAACCTGGCAGGCTCTTGGGTTCCTGCATGCATAGGAGAATCTGCTGGGTGTCCCTTTCACTCACATGAGACTCTGGGTAAAATTTTTCAATTACATTTCTTTCCTCTAAAAATTGCAGCTGCCATGCATGAGCTACAAACACATTAATAATTAAGCTTATTTTAATCACTACCAGAGCTGTGAGTATCAACAGCTTCAACAAGAATATCCCAGTAAAATGGCAGCCCTGAACTAAAGCAGTGGGACTGGAGGAGTTGTGTGTGTGAGCCTTAGAATCATGTAGAAGAGCAGACCTTTAAGAAAGCAAGGGATTACAACCACAGTTGTGAGGCTCACAGTTGTGAGTTGTTACGTTCAGGAAATAAGAGAATGGAGAATATTTGTTGTGGTCTATTTCTACTGCCAAATATACTAACTACTTCAGAGACTGCCTATGATAACTCATCTGTGCTTCGAGCCTGGACTGCCAGCAGGGGAGGTGAAAAGGCTGAAGAATGAGTATGTTGTAAGATAGCACATCTGCAACTGTCCCCACATGGGAAAGAAATCAAACTGAAAACAACTTGTGTGCAGAAACTTTCCCACGTGGTAAGAAAAATTCAGCATTTATGGGTTTGGTGTGCATGTTTGTGGAAATGTGGGTTTATCAGAGAAATCTAAGCAGGTTTATTTTCTCTGATGAGAGGTTATTATATGGATCTCTTGTTCGCAAAACTCCTTTCATTCTTACTGAAAGAAGAGAGTAATGACAAAACTAGTCAGAGAGCATGTATTTAATTTTTACCAGCCCCTGCTTTATTTGATCAAGTTGGTTAATTTTTCATAGTTAGAGCTAAATTAATTCCCAAGCTCTAAAGACAAGGAAAATTCTTGAGACTGACTTGCCAATTTGGTCCATTGAGGAACTTCACCTACATGGGGACTAATTAAAAAAAAAACGCGCCGTGTCTATATTTAAGGCAAATGTAAAATGTCTGCATTTCAATGTGGTTTAATAAAACCACATAGTAAAAAGGGTGTTGTAAAGCTTACCACTACAGATAAGTATCACAAATTAAAAATCTAGCTCTAGAAATTGGATCCCAGGCTTTTGCTGACCCACTTCACATCAAAAAACAGACCAGATGAGTAAAAGATAAAATACCTACTTCTTCCTCTAATCACATTTTAGCATCTCTTTATCTGTGACAGGTTTCTTCATGTCTAACAGGGAAATGTGCCCTTTCAGATGCACGTGTGTAATGCAGCAAGCGTATGAGGCAGTGTTTACTGGTCTCGTGACCGTGAAACTGGAATTCCTTCTCCCTCCCCCATAAACTCTTTCTCTTTTGTTAGTTGTTGTATTACAGATTCATCATCCTTACCAGCTCCCAACTTGTCTCCATATTACTCACAACAGCTTGTCTCTTTCATATCTAGTCATAGACCAACATACCAGTTTTCTCATACCACCCACCTTTTTTGCTTCAGCTTTCTCACTTTAGTTCATTGTTTCTAAAAGTTTTGCTCTGTTGATTTCACTGATCATAAGGCACTTATACTTGTTCTCAGTACTGTCTGAATAAACCACATGTTCTTTGGGGCAAGACTTTGCTTTGCTCTTCTGCCCTCTGCATTTAGGAACTAATATCTGAAGATAAAATTGGTGAATTGCAGGCTGGAACACCGAAGTTGAAATTCAAAGTAGTGAGTGGAGACCACATAAAATTTGGCATCTTGGAAAGTATTTTCTGTCCTTCATATTCATATATCATTGTACCCCATCATTTTCTTTTATTCCTAACCAGTATGTTCCTTAGTTTCTATGAACACAGCCCTGGAGGCTCTTTAACATTCCCCAGGTAATCCACGTCCCCACTTTGATGACACATTGATGGTACTTATGCAAGGACATGCTTTCAATGAGGATAATAATGAGAAGTGTGTCATTCTGTCATGTACTGATGACCTATACTTCAGTGTGTCAAAGAGCCAGCAAATGTAGCATGCCACAACACATGCTGCAGTTTCTTGCGCAGAAATATGAAAGCAGAAAGCACTGTTTTCCCTGATTAAAACAAGTTTCACTCAAATTGCATGGAGTCTTATTTCAGGGGAAGCAGTCCATATCGTACTTCCTCGCTTAGTTGTTTTTCTGATAATTAAAAGACTTTGCAATGCAAGATGATTTTGCTTACCTGAATGCATTCCCAGGTTTTCTCTCAGCTACTGAGTGTACCTGCTGGTTTTGCCCACGAGGATGGTATTGGCTTAAAGCTATCCTAAAAAACAGTATTTGATAATTTTCCCCACTGAGTGTTGTAAAATAAAACCCCAATCAACCAGGAAAACCAAAACCAAACAAACAAAATCCCCAAACCCAAAAAAACTATCAAGGAATTTCTGTTTAATGATGTCTAATGATTTGACTTTCATGGTCCATAACCACTGTGACTAGTTCTGTATATTTTTGACTTTGGTATCAATTGTGTTTCAAATGAAAAAAAATATTCTTAACAGCAATATTTTATTTTAGACACATTATTCAATTATTGTCATGGTTCCTGCCTCTGTCATTTTGCTACAGAAAACCCACTGTACAAGAATTCTGAAGAGTCAATAAGACAAAAAATATAGAGAAGTGGATTGGAAAATGTTACGCTTCAAGTAATGTATGCAAACAAGCCTGTAAAGGAACCTTGTGAAAGTTTCAAGGAAAAAGTAGTAATTATGTATTGTATTTGTATCAATGCATTCCTACAATATCTTCTTCAGATTCAGAGAGCTTTATGTAGTTTCTCCATTGATGACATTTTGAAAGTAACAAAGTAAGTAAAAGTCAAACTTTCATAAACATAAATACATAAATACTCTTATGTGTAAACAACTTTCTAAGGAAAGAAAGGAACAATGCTATGTGAGCTAGTGCAGTAACTGCTGTGCTGGTGATACTGTATATCAACCATAAGATGGAAAGATAAATGACTTTCTTGATTTCTTTTCTCTCTTAAAGCAATTTCAACAAAGTAAATTGCTTTGTGTTCTCAAATTAAGTTCTGTTGCCAAGTTGATTTCCTCGAGCACAAAAGACATTCTGTCGCTGATTCTTTATACCTAATGGGCAGATCTCAAAGCTGAGTTCTGAAAAACTTCACAGTTCAGGAGAGCTGGAATACACATTTCAGTAACATGGACTTTTTTGCTTAAATTGAACAGCATTTTTCCTCAAACAACACTAAATTTCACCCACGAGATTCTGTAGAGACTCAAACAGGTCTAAAGGAGTTCAGCTTTTTTAAATCGGAAATACACTTTATGGACTGTTTTATTGAGCATAAGCATTCTGTTAATGTGAGCCAATAGAAAAAAAACACAAACCCATGTTTTTTAGGATGTCGGCCATGCACGCAATCATTATTTTGCTGTATCATTATGTTCATCATGTTTTCCTCTATGCATGCAGAAAGATGTATAAAATGTTTTCATGTATCTGGTATTTGGTATTCTAAGCAGCTACTTTTACCAGAGCTTATTTTTCTGCTAAGTTTTAAACTTTACGTATATTCACATATATAGCACTGAGTATTTTGTTAGTGCCATGAAATGAACATTAACAGAAGAGCTACTGGGACCCCCAGTGAGGCCTGAGGCACCTTTTGCAGAGACAGGACACCTCAGAATACTAAAAACTCACTCCCAAACACAGTTCTTCTTCATCCTTATTCCTTCTTGTAAGCATCAGGTATTTTGTTCATGGCAATACTATTACGACAAACAAAAATCAAGCTGGCATATCTTCCCTAATTGAATCTTTTGATGTCATTTGACCCTTAGTCTAATCTTTCAGTTGTGCTGAGATTGAAATAATCTTCCTCCCAAAGAAATCTTTTACAGCCCCTTTTGTATCCTTTCTTTTTTTTGCATCATGTCAGCATCCCATTAAGGGACAGATAGGTTGAAACCTGTCCCAGAACACAGGTTGTGTATCTAACTTTTTGGATTTTGAACACTTACCTAGGCAGCCATGTGTCCTTGTGTAGAGGTTTCCCTGTTGTGCCACTGGGAGTGTAACCCGTATCTGCGTCTGAGAAAAAGTGTCTGCTTCTGCTTTATCAGATAAAAGACAGGAAGCTACACTGAGATGAGACAACAGTCACACATTTTTTTTCATCTTTCTGGCCTCCTTTTTTTTTTTTTTTTTCCCAATTCCTTTTTAATCTAAGCTTATCCATGGGGGGCAAAAAAAAAATAAAAAGGTGATATAATTACACAGAGGTATACACAAAAGATAGTACCAACCTTGGGAAATCTAGGAATACTTTTAGAGAGTTTTTAAAAATGTAATTGAAAATATTGCCTATTTACAATGGCAAAGTATATTTAAAACTTGTCAGCTAGGAGACTTTACATTCTGTGGAGAAACCAATCCAGAGAAATAAAATAACATGTTTTATTTGTGTTTACTACCATATGTTCAAAATGTAGTGTCTTTTTTTTTTTTACTTAAGGACCTCACTTGCCTTGCCCTACAAATTTAAAACAGAGTCAAATAAGAATCCACCTAAGAAGAGCTCAAAAATACATCACAATGACTTCATGCCTTTGTGCAAAAAGAATTAAGTATTTTCAGAATTTATGGGAAGATTGAGAATAGTTCTAGTAAACAAAGGATAATAGAATTTTATACACTGTGACAGGCCACATATTTATGTATTTTTATATCAGCTGAATTTGAGGTTGGATGCAGCTTTCATAGGTGTGATTATTTTAGCAAGTAATTCCACTCAAATACTCAGGTGGAAAATTTTTACATAAGCACAGCTCTCTTTCCCCTCTGTGATCAGAGTAATTTATTGTGTGAATTTTTTCATAAATTCTGTTTGGAATGATACAAGTCTTTAAAAAACTAAGTACAATTTCACTTTAAATGCACATCTGTTGGGTAACAGAAAAAACTGTCCTGTGATGATTCAGTTGCTAAGGAGAAATGAAACAGATTAACAAATTTAGAAGCTCTAAAAATCCTGACTTCCTTGAGAAAAATACCAGGCAGCTCTATAATATTTAACCACTGGATCCAGAGATTTGGTTCCTTCTCTTTTTTTCAGCCACTTTTCCATCCACATTTTTTTTTCTGATGTGCATGTTACACAAAGCCTAAATTATAAAATCATTCCATACTTGTGCCCATTTTCAAACTGTTATCATAGCCCCCTCCAGTTTGCTGAAAGGGATGCCACTTGGTTAGATTAATTTCTAAAATAAATTTCAGTCACACATTCACTGTCATTGAGAGAAAAGCCATTAGGCAAAGTTTAGCACTTTCCACTTGCCTTTTCCTAACATGGCACCTACTAAGAACAGTGTCTGGTGTGCTGGTTCTGCTGTTTTGTTGAGGATTTCCACACTTTGCTGAAGAAATAACCATTCATATAATTATTAAAAATAGAGGAACATAATTGAAACATTTCCACAGTTCTTTGCTGCAACAATTGATAACGGAATGGAAAGATCAAAGGAAGTAAGAGAGATGATACATTTCATATGTTCTGGAAGTAAAGCAATATGTAAAAATCAACTCTTAACTGTGTCTATATGCAGCAATTTAATTTCTGATGTAAGCAGCAGAGTGTTTCAGGGTTTTTTTGAGATCTGGACATACACACAGGCATCTTGGAACAACAGGTGTTCTAAGTGTTTGCTGAAATTAATGTACTATCAATAAAAAAAGAACTGAAATAGAAAAGCATTAACAGTGGAAAACTATATTATCTAGAAAAGAAGCAATGAGTAAGTCCTCAGTTACTTTACTGGATGTATTTGGGCTTACAAAGGGTCCAAATCACATGTCCTTGGGCCGTGAACATATGTGTAAAGAAAAAAAAGGTTCAAAGCAAGGTCAAGATTCTCAATGTAGAATAAAGTTCACAGTCACACCAAAACATCCTTTTCTTTCCATCAAAACGGATTCTGGGAATGTTTTTCTGTACCACCAGAAATGGTGAGGCACTCACCACAACACAGGATGCAAATATGAGTTTTGAAAAACTCACACTTTTTAGGCTCCTATGAATGAACAAGAGACTGAATTTCAGAGCTGAAGCCTTCTATGTGAAATAAATTGATGGATCAAGAAACTATCAAAATTAACCAATTAATAGTTTATGATAGTTTTGCAAACCTTGGAGGTGTGCAAAGTTGTACAGCTGCTGGAATGAATGTGAAATAGGACGATGAGCATAATTCTACCTCTGCCACTGACTCACTGTAGCCCTGAGGAAGTCACTCTGTCCTTTGGCGTGTAATGATGATATCGTATAGCTCATTTGGGTGTGAGCAGGTTCATTAGTTAATGCTTGATATTGCTGTAAAGTGCAGAATGTTTTGTGAGTGCTTGGTATTGTTATTTAAAAAGAAATAAACAGGAAACGTCAGCCAGGTAATGTCATCACTGAGACATTAAATCCCTAAGTGACAAGAGCCGCAGAGGCTCGAATAACAGCATTCTTTATGGATAGAAACGTGCAAAACCTGGGCTTTTCCACAGTGCCCACAGGACGTCACCCACGGCATCTCCTGGTTACTCATCCCTCCTTTAAGCACAAGAAGCATCGCCTGTGTAAAACACTGAGGTCAGCGCACAGGATGCTTCCCATTATGAATTTTTATAGGTCAATCAAGCTGATCGCCGATCTCCTGATTACTTTTCCTCAGAGCCGAATGCTTGTGTGCTGGAGTCTGAGGGAACAGGCTGGCTACCCTGACGGAACCTTCTGGCGTGTGGCACAGCACCCGCTCCGCTGCTCACGCTTTGATGCGGCTGCCCCACAGCGCGCCCCTGGAGGCGTACGACAGAGGGGCTCGTTCAGTACCTCACAGCTTACACTCCACTTTCAGGGTCCCTCTCCGGGGTCCCGCTGACGCGGTCAGGCCAGCCGGGATTCCCCGGGCAGGGCGCGGGGCTGGCGCGGGGCCCGGGGCCGCTCCCCCTGCGGCGATTAAAGGTCCTTCTCACGGCGCGCTGGAATGTGCTCCTTCAAGGCGCCGACTCTTCAAGGCATTCGGCGGCAGCTTCAGAGCGGGACAAACCCAGGAAACTGGCTGCGAGTGCTGGCGAGGGCCCGCAAACGAGAGACGCACTGAGAAAGGCCATTCCTCGCCCAGGACAAGTGCCGTGCCTTGTCAGAGGCCCCGAAAAGGAGGGTCGACAAACAGGTCGGCTACGCTCTGCCCCAGCCGCAGCCACTCACGCCTCATTGCTGAACGCAATTNTCAGAGCCGCCGGCCTTCCCACACACAAGATGGCTCCGCAGTAGCTTCACTCCCTGCTCAATGCCCAGTTCCGGCGTGGCAGTAAGCGTCTCACCAGCCGGAACTCGCCTTGCCCTTAGTCAAAATGGCGACTGCTGACTTCAGCTGGGGTGTGGTTGCCCGTAAAGGCTGAAGCGCCTGGCTCTCCCCTCACCTTTCCCTGGACCAAGATGGCGGCGCAGGGCGCTGCCGCCCCGCCCGCCGGGGGTGCCGCCCAAGCGGTCACGTGACGCGCGTTGCCGAGCAGTACCGAGGCGCGCGGGGACGGGGCGGGA